>JZLH01S0616078.1:23423-35181 GCA_001188425.1 Eucidaris tribuloides
AAGAGAGAGAGAAGATCGCCAGCAATAAAGAGCAGTTGACGCGATTTATCCTCATCAATTTGAAGGGAGAGAGGGTAATTATACAGGCTATCCCCTCTCCCTGAAAGTGTGCGTGTGTGTGTGTGTGTGGGGGGGGGGAAATTAGCTCGTGATCACGCCCACCTAATTTGGCAGCCAGTGTGTACACTCGCTGTAAGATCAATAAGTTGCATTAAAAGGTAATACACGCAATGAAAATTATCATGGCCAAAATCCACGGAGGAATGTCAATTCAACTGTGTTGTGTGTGTGTGTGTTGTGTGTGTGTGTGTGTGTGTGTGTGTGGTGTGTGTGTGTGTGGGGGGGTGTGTGGGTGTGTGTGTGCTCGTGTGTTGTGGTGTGTGTGTGTGTGTGTGTGTCGTGGTGTGTTTTGTGTGGTGGGTGTGTGTGGGGGGGGGGGTGTGGGTGTGTGCTTTGTGTGTGTGTGTGTGTGTTGTGTGTGTGTGTGTGTGTGTGTTGGGTGGTGTGTGTGTTGTGGGTGTGTGGGTGTGTGTGTGTGTTGTGTGTGTGTGGTGTGGTGTGTGTGTGGGTGTGTGGGTCGTGTGTGTGTGTGTGGTGTGTGGGTGGTGTGGTGTGTGTGGGTGTGTGGGTGTGTGGTGTTGTGTGTGCGTTTGTCGTGTGTATGTGTGTGTGTGGCGGTGGGGGGGTGGGGAACCCTAATGTGCTTGTGTCCCTCCATAAATAGTATCCTAGATTCACACAGGTCCGGTTTATACGACAGGGTTGCTAAGAAACACTGTAGCAGTCCAGATGCTTACTATACAAGTGCAGAACAAAACTGGAATTAAATGATCAAACTCGATGGTAGTTTCATCTTTTGTTCATAATTTTACGGGATTGTATATACTAAATATATATTTTTTAAATCAGTATATGTCAGAGACCTATTAAAGCCGACGCCTTCTTGGTTGTGCTCCTCCGTTCAGTACATTGTTGATTTGTATGTTTCTCTCAAATCGCGAGATGATCCAATTTTCAATTCTCTTTGATTGGTTTATCTATTATATAAAAAGAAGGCAGAAAAATATTGTGTGTATATTTTAAAGGGTATTGGCTAACATTTACGCACAGTTAAAAAATCTGAGCCGCATGATTTCCCGATGCTACCAGTGTCTGGATGAGGTCTCAAAAAATGATAGCCTGCCCTGAAAAATTGTATTCAAAAATGATTTATTAGTGCATTTAAAAAAAAATGAATCGTAAGCTTGAATGAACAGATTCACTTGCACATTCTCTTCATAGACTGTACTTTGTGTCACGACTAGTTAATAAAATCTTCGCGACCGAGTTTTTACTTGTTTTTCATCGTATAATTCCATTGCAGTATGTAACTTTCGCAACTTTTGTATTCTAGGGTGTTTATTTGTCCATGTTGAACACTAACGTATGCAGCTCAGATATCAAAGTTTGAGCAATTTTTATAATTGAAAGGTCCACAATGTTAACCTATCACTTTAAGGAACAGTTTGCATTTTGTGTTTAAGTCACAACTTATTCTCCATTAACTGAATTATATTTGTTGGCGAATACATTATGCATTAACGATGTATAATTTTGTAAGATGCATAATATGTAAGCATAGTTAACTTGTGTGTCCCGTTTGTATTTACCGACGTTAGAGATTAAGGACGAAAGATATCTCGTGTTTGGATTCTATGCGAAAATGCAATGTTATAGCGAAATCAAAATCGTGTTCCAACGGGTTAAAACAAATGATTAAATTGTAAAAACTGTAAATTCAATTGATTTACCCACAACATTTTTAACAATATCAATATATCGTGTTTTTCCCAGTCTTAGGCAGGTAGGAACACAAGAAACCACACTCCTTGTTCTAAAGAAATTTCCTGCCCCCATTGGGTGTACCCCCCAACCACTTTCTTTTTCGGTAATGTGTGTTCTGGTGGGGTATGTAGTAGTTTATTTCCATATCCAACAGCGGCTGTTGTCTGGAGCGGGGGGGGTGCAAAGCCAAAATTCCCGTAATTAGTCCAGAATGTGCGTTTTCCTTTCATTTTTTAAGCGGTGTTTTGTGGATTTTCTCGATGATTATTTATTTATTTATTTATTTATTTATTTTTTTGGGGGGGGGTTGGAAGGGGGGGGGGGCAGCCTGCCCGGTCGCCCCCCTGTTAGGCACTGGTTTTCTAACTGATTGCTGATAATAAAGAAATTCATTGTTGTATTTGTTGTTGTTGTCTGCATTGTAGGTCAGACTATTCAATATCAACGGCAACTGGAAGTTACATAATCTCACCGCGTTCTCCGACCACAGGTGCTGTGTTATCCAGTAGAGGTGGCTGCAAGTGAACTATTGGTCGCTATGTCGACACAGTCGCGAAGATGCATTCAACAATCCCGATCCCCCCTCATTCCAGACAGCCCGATGGATGACCACTCGGTTGAAAGTTTACTTACCACCTTGGACACCGAGGAATGATGTTCTTATGCGATCAGTTCCTAATCTGCGCGTCAACTCTAGAGATCGAATAAAATACGTGCCCATCTTTTACTACCGGTCTGATGGTAAGTCAGTGACGACAACATTGGAGCAGCACAGGGTGATATTTTAGGGGCGTGAGCAGAACTCTCCAGCCAAACAGCGAGCGCGACAAGCACCCCCCCCCCCAAAAAAAAAGCTTCTCGGTCCTCGCCGAAACCGCTGGTTTCACCTGGAAAATAGATATTTGTTCAATGACGACAAAAGCGACGCGAGTAAGAATAACATGGGGGGGGGGGACAGTATTGTTGTGACACTGGAATACCAATGACAAGTCCGTATCAGGAAAACTCCCTCGGGAAAACTGCGGCCTGACAACTCCTCGGCGGACAATTCCCCCGAAGACGACTCTTCCAGAGTTTTATAATGTTTTAATTTTCCAAAAATATGATTTGTCTTCCGGGAATTATTCCTATGAGTAAGTTTTCCTCGGGGGAGGAGGGGCGGGTGGGATAACTCGGGGAGTTGTCCTCGGGAGAGGTTCTCCGGTTTATTGTTCTCGGGGGAGTTGTCCTCGGGGAGTGCTTTATGTACTACTACAGAATTTTTTAATCAAAGCGGATTAAAATTTGAAGTAATTAATACCGAAAACATGTTTTATTAATGTCTTTCATTTCCAGCCTCCTTCATTCCAACCAATGGCAGATTTACAAAAACTGTTTGCAGCGGTGACATGGATGTGACCATTGATATGACCGAACGGCCACCATCAGATTCAAAGAAACACTGGCGGTTTAATGGTACTGCAGATCCTGATGACTTACTGTACGTTGGATCTAACACAACTTATGTAATCCCTGGAGCAGTACGGCCATCTAATGGAGGAGTTTATGAAGTCCATTTGGAAGGACAAAGGGATACAGCAAGAGGAGGATTAATGCGACTTATTGTCAGAGGTAAGAAGTGTGCATGTATTTTGAGGTCGGCACTGAATTTGATGAAAGCCATTGTAATGTTTCTGAATTGATCTGGATTTTCTTTTGGTGCTTCTAGCATACGTACCCACTGGACAACCACCCCCGGATAACCACTCCTAGGACACCTATCCCCGGACAACCACAGCCGCACTATATACCCCTAGGACACCTACCCCTGGTCAACCATCCCCAGATAACCACCCCTAGGATAATCACCCATAAGACACCTACCCCTCTGGACAACCACCCCCTAGGACACATACTTCCTGGATAACCACCCCGGATAACCACTCTTAGGACACCTACCCCCTGGACAACCACCCCGGGATAACCACCCCTAGGACACCTATCCCCTGGATAACCACTCCGGATAACCTCCCATAGGATAAATACCTTGTAGGATGACTACCTCTTAGGACAACTACCCCCATGCCAACTACCTCGACGGCAACCACACTCTAGGACAATAGACCTACCGAACAACTACTCCCCGGGAAATTACCCCCTAAGGGCTAGATTGGGGGGGGGGGTGGTTGTCAGTGGTAAGTTGTCCTAGAGGGTGTTTGCCTTTTGTCCTTGGGGTAGCTGTCTAGGATGGCGAAACTGAAAAACATGGCCGGGTGTGACTGCTTCCTGGTTTACCCTGCATCAGTTTTGGGGTTAGGACGTAGGGGTGGTTGTTTCGGGAGTAGGTGTCCAGATACAGGTTTGTTTTGATGTGAGTCAGTATAAACTATAAAATTGAAGGGGAACTATGATATCGGAGACAGCATTGTGATAGTGCGTGTGTGTATATAAACCAATAAAATAAAATTAGCTTCTTCGGTGAAAACGGATCCGTGCCAATCATCGAAATTGTTCACTTTACCTATTTTTATGCGAACCAAACAAACGTTGGTCATGACAACCTTTAGGAGAGCTTGCGTGAGGGTCGCCCAACATAAAAACGACCAATGTTTACAAGTTGGATTCCAAGTATGACATATAAACAGGTTAATGGAATAGATCGTTACCATAAGCCCCTCCCAGAAGGAATAAAATATACATGAATTGGAATAACTTAGTAAACCGGTTTATTGAAGAAAAGGGGGGTCAGTTTCAGGAAGCTTGTTTAGTGGTTCGTTCATGTCACTATTTTCGATTGGAATAAAGCACGCTAAATTTTACTTTGCCTTTACACCTTGTTTTCTGCAGCATGTCCAGCTGGTCGCTATAATGTGACAGGTGGATGTACAGACATCTGCAACTCGTGTTACAATGGAGGCATCTGCGACGACGAGACGGGGAGATGTATCTGTCCTCCTGGGTTTCAAGGAACTGATTGTGAATCACGTATGTAATTCATGCAGAGCATAATGTTTGAGTATACTCATATAACGTCGTTTGTCCAGGGCTTTGACAGTAATTTTTCTCTAATTTGAGAAATATTGCCTTATTGTTACAAGTAATAGACTGACAGGAGATTCTAGAAATATCACACTACCTTGATTTCATGTGAAAAGAGCCAATGGATTTCAAGTTATAGGCAATTTAAGGTTAAGGCCCTTCTGCCAAGAACATTTGCTAGGGCCCTTCTGCCGGAAAAACGACGATAAGCATGATGGCTGATTCCTCGTAGGCCTATTCGAGGATTGGTGGGAAGTTAGTAAATTTGTTTGGGCATGATTTAAAATGATAAAACAGGCCGGCCCCTCGAGCTACGGACTCTAGCGCAATTTTGGCAGGGAAAACCTTGGATAAGGGGACTTAAAGCAGCTGAAGCCTTTCTTCTAAAAAGCTT
Source organism: Eucidaris tribuloides (assembly GCA_001188425.1). Classification (NCBI taxonomy): domain Eukaryota; kingdom Metazoa; phylum Echinodermata; class Echinoidea; order Cidaroida; family Cidaridae; genus Eucidaris; species Eucidaris tribuloides. The sequence goes on from JZLH01S0616078.1 coordinate 28,660, forward strand.
GTCCTCGAAAGCTTCTCTTCTGTTTTCCTCAAAGCTATCGGCGACTTGCGTCCATGCTGCCCTCCACTCATTCCTATTCCCAGTAAGCTGGTCCTTAAATCGTTTTCTTGGAGATCCTCTATTGCGCTTGCCCAGGCATGGCTCTCCATACAAAATAGCCTTAGGTAAACGTCTGTCCTCCATAAGTGTTAGGTGGCCTGCCCAGTGAAGTTGTCTAGAGAGTAGCATAGCTTCAATTCTGAAGCTATTAGCTCAATCCAAGACTTCGTACTTTGTTTTGCGTTCTTGCCATGTGATTTGCAGTATGGAACGGAGACAACAATAATGGAAGCTCTCCGAAAAATTTACTTGCCCCTGGTACAGAACCCAGGCATATGGTAAATACAGAAGCGTAGCAGGATGATCTTTATTGAGAGGCGTAGTGAATGATTATTTCATGCAAGTTTCTGCAGGTGACCAAAAGAACCATTGGCTTTTGTTATTTAGGCAGTTGTTATAACTTCATGTTTCTAAAATAATGTTAAATGGAGAAGTTGTTGGTGATTGTTGTGAGGGGGGGGGGTAGGGATTCTGCACGTGTCCTTCACGCTTAAAAGAAAAAAAAGTGTGAAAATGGTGATAATAGTTCTGCATATTGTTTTTCGAGTAATGTTAGTTATTCCAAAAGTGCTTTATTCCGGAACTGAACACGCACATTTTTTTAAAGACATCTGTACCCCATGTTTCGTTGATATGAAAAAGAACCAGGGTTCATTAATACGAATTGCGAAGTAGTTGAACCTTCGGTTAACGAGGGTTCGAAATAACGGCACGTTATCTTCTTTTCTATATACAGCTTGTAATGGAAGTCTCTTTGGTCTCGTGTGTGAGTTCCGATGTCGTACACGCAATCGTGACATATCTGCCTGCAGAGGAATAACGATCTGCGTTCCAGACCCTTATGGATGTTCATGCGCAGCAGGATACAAAGGTTTAGACTGCACAACAGGTATGACGTATGCGTATCCAGATACCTACTGCACCCACGGATAACCACCGCTATAATAACCACCCTAGTCTACAAGTACCCTTTAGGACAATACCCCCTAAGACAGCCACCTTCTAGGACAGCCCTAGAGGTTAGTTTTCTTAGTGCGCGTTCTCATTGGTACCAGGATGTGGTAATTGATGCCACATCGAGTCCACTTCCTTGCCTGGTGAGAACGCCTTATAAGTGGGCTCGGACCTATATCCGAGATCCGGTTTGAGACTACCTCATGTAGGTAATCTCTGCAAAAACTGGGAAGTAGTACCAAATGCATAGTAAGAACGCAATTGTACATCTGTAGTGGGCCGGACTCACATATCGGCGTTTGGCACGGGGGAGTATCGCGACAGTGAGAGCAGGAAATCAATGCGGGCCGAGCCTGGTTCTATATGGGCTCAGACCTAGGTCCGAACCCACATTTTTATAATGGGAACGCCACCTTAGGGGGTAGTTGTCCAGGGAGGGTGTACTTTTCCAGGGGGTAGGACTACTTGTCCTCGATGTTGGTTGCTCTAGGGGGTAGCTTGTTTGGAGGTAGTCGTCCTACAGGGTGATCGCCCAAGGGGTAGCTGTCCTAGAGGGTGGTTCCCGAAGGGATAGTTGTCCTAGAGGGTGGTCGGCCAATGGGTAGTTGTCTTAGAGGGTGGTCACCCAAGGGGTAGTTGTCCTAAAGGGTGGTCACCCAGGGGGTAGTTGTCCTAGAGGGTGGTTATTCTAGGGATTGTGCGGGAAGGCGGGGGGGGGGTGTAGTTGTCCACGGAGTAAGTATCCCAGAACCCTTTACATGAGTTGACAACATTTCCTTCCTTGATGTGTTACTGTTTATGTCGAAGTACTATCAGTTTGGGTTCTGAGTCAAGAAAATGTAATCTGAACGTAAGGTTACTTGGACACTTTTACATCTCGTTCATGATAATCGTTTTTTCTTTCTTTGAAGTAGATACGGCTCACGTGTTTGCATAAAGGTAAACGTGTCACCTTTGGTCCTAATTTGGCCATTCATCTTGCTGCCTTGCTGGGTGTTTTGTCAAATAAAACCTTGTCATTCATTTTACATTGGGACTCGACTCCGAGTCCGATTCCACTAAAACTTCGCCTCGAGTCCGGACTACAACACTGCTTTTTACCCTGCCCTTTGCTAATACAACGTCGTTTGTGATGTGTATTGTTGTCTTCTTTCAGGATGTGATGCTGGTGAGTATGGATCAGGTTGTATTCAATCATGTCATTGCGAATCAGGACAGTGTGATCGATTCACGGGAGAGTGTACGGGTAACTCTACGGAGTGTTCACCAAGATGGACAGGGACCAACTGTCAAAGTAAGTAATAATTCAGATATATGATATTAGTGAGTTACAGAGCAGAATGAATGTTATAATAGTAAATATGTTTGTATTCGCACAAAATTTGCCAAAATCACAAAAATAACAAACGTATAACAATCATGTTTAAGATTATATATCACATGAAAGATAAGCTAAACTTAGCAGAGTCTGCTCTTTCAGATGAGGTACAACTCATATAACCTTAACGCCTTGGCAGACTACCCAATATACATGCACATAAAACTTGATGGAAAGGGAAATATTCAGATGATTTTCATCGTTAATATTTCTAGAATGAAATAGATCCGAAATTTTCAATAATGTATTTTCAAATATCTTTCTTGATCTGGATTGAATAGTTGAGGAAGAATGCGAGCTGCCTGAATTGGAGTACGCCGCCAGTAAGAATTCTGTAAAACAGAAAACACAATCCTTAATGTTTCAGGGATCGTAAAACATATGTAGTGATGGTTACACAGAATATTTTGAAATGAAATTAAACAGCATGTGACGGAGCACTGGGAACTTCTGTTATGATGATTCAGGAAGTTTCTGCACAACGAGAGGCTTATGGCAATTGAACTGAGATTCCAGCCTATCAACTTAACTTCCAAGTTTTGAAATCCATTTAATATAAATTAAATATGTATTGTTTATTCTACTTAGAATGTGTACCTGGAAGACATGGACCAGATTGTACAGGTGAGTTAATCCAGAATTTGGAAAAATTCATATAATAAGACTGAAAGTATATTTATATTGTTTGTACATGGGTGGTAATCGTAAGGGGAGAAATTGTCCGGAGGGGGGGGGGGGCTGTCCGGAGGTAGTTGTCCAGAAGTAGTTGTTCTTCAACCGTTTAGCGTAACGTTTACGTTTCTGTAACTGCGAGTGTGATAGCCTCGTTTGCCTAGTCTGGCTGCCAGACGTAATATTAATTCACCAGTGAAATAAAATCACTGTACTGTATGCTTTGATTCGGAATTGACGCATTTTCACCATGGTTTCCTAATTACATAGCTACAGGTATTAGTTTGTATTAATATGAGGCTAGAAATGTCCGTTATTAAGGTTTACTTGTCTCTACTTTGCCTTTGAATTAGGAAATCTAAATGTCAGCGATATTAAAGTCAACAAGCGTGGTTATGCTCAAGCAACCAATGCTACCTGTTGGATTAGCGGTAGCAAGATGTTATCATCTGCACCTCCTGTCTTGAGACTTTATAGACAGGATGGAGATGGATTTAACACTACCGGAATAACTCAAATTACTAGTTACAGTACACGGGACATGGCAGCAACATTCCAAGTGGAAAATGCTCAGTATGGAGAAATATTTCGTTGTTCGTTATGGGACGTGCAAGACTTTCGAAGTGAAGTAACCACGGTAGATTTGTTTGGTAAGTAAAAATTGGGGATACCGGGTCACGGTGGATGTGTCACAACTCTGCAGTATAGTCCACAGACGGACGTACATGGTCTATTTTCTTCCCAAAATGACTCTATCCATAGTTTCAAAATTCTGGAAAAAAATAGTATAGTTTCTTGGTTTATTTTATTACGAAACATGTAACCAATTAATATATATAGGCCCCCTATATATATATTTTTTTTTCTTTTGCAAATGGCCGTCTTGCAATTGAAACTCTTCATTTCCGCACTTGAACAGTTCTTTTTGGGTATATTTACTTTATACAGCGTGTCCCCCCAAAAATGGTCCAATCGGAAATAATTTGTTTACATATGCAATTTCTTGAGAACAACAGAAGACGAATCCTCTTTTTACCGCCAGAGAAATACGAAGGTATAAATACCACTGGTCCCATGCACTAGTGCCTCCTCAGCCCCACCCAACACTGTCTATTGTGTTGCCATTCACACTCGACACGCATGATAAAGACACCGCGTGATATTCTGCAAGTGGCGAGAAAAGTTGCTATCTAGTCATTGGTTTCTTTGCGCCAATTCCTGCGAGCCTTCTCCTAACAAATACAATTTGATTTTACAGTTTTTAGAAATCCTCAACTTCCCACTACAATCCTCATCGTCAATACATTTACAGATCTCGCACTTTCCATTTATGAAAGCGGCAAAGACAGAAAAAATGAGAAACAACGGGGATCTCCACGAGATTTTTTACCCAAAAAAAGGAAGTCTTTAGATCTCAGAACACGAGGCCATAACGTTGACTTTAATCAGCATCATTTGATCAACCTTAAAGAGAAATCTTTGATTATCATAAATCTCGTGTCAAAAATAGTATATCAAGCCTGCAGATTTGTTACAATGCGCAAAAAATGTGCCATAAAACGGACGTTTTATTCCAATTTCAGACCATTGTTTGCCAAACTCTAGACGATGAAGAAAGTAAAAGATGGCTTAGAAATTGATATGATATAAAATCACATATAACCGAGTGAACTTGGGTATTGTCATAAAGCTAAAAGACCATACATTTCAGTGCAATTTATTTCATTCCATTTGATTGCGTCAATCCCGGGATATATTGACTTTTCTGCAATAAGGGAAAATCGCTTTTGTCCCACTATACACTTTTACTATGTAAATAGATCTTGCACACTGTTTACGCTATCTTTTGATAAAGAAGCCATAAAATGGCATGAAAATTAAAGTGAAATTGTTCAGTGATCATTACAAAGATATTTCAAGCACTTTGAGGTTGCTTTTTGTTCTATTATTCTCATAAGAAATAGTAAACCTTACATTAACAAAGGAGATGTAGGCCTACATGTACGGTGCAACATGAAAACAGTGTGAATGTTCAATAACGGGATGTCCGTACAGCCGCGACCTTACTTTACTCCTATGAGGAGCTAGAGTATATGGGCAATTCCATGATTAATTACGATACACTTTATGACAAACTTTACTCAACATTTGGCTCTTACGTGAATATGCTCTGATATTATTTTTCTGTTTTGGTACTATCAGTTCTCTAGACTGGCGCCTACTTCACAGCATCAAGCAAAATCATTAGACATGTCTCAGTGGGTAATAACAACAACTTTAATTATGGTTAGTTACGTTACATAAAAAGGACATGGAAAAAAATGACAAGTCTTTATCCTCAAAATTTCGTCAACCTGTTTTCAACTGAAAGAAACTGAAACAAACATGCTATTTGTGGTGTCTTGATAAGTCATTTAATACATAAGTTTTTGATAAATATATTTTGATTTTTAACTATAACATAAAAAAATATGGTTAGTTACGTTACATTTTGTCCATCCACACAAATTTGCGTTTATTCATGTCTTTTTTAGATTTAGTATGCATTTGTGGGGCTTTATTGCTTTCAAAACAATGAGAAGCGGCTGTTGGCATGGACAAAAAATGCAGAATGAATGATAGTTTTTCACAAAACTGAGATTTAGTTACACTAGTCCCACATGTGGTATTTCATGTATGGTTCTGGTTCTCCTAGACGGTGCTGTTGAAGACATAAAATTTAGAGTATAAATGATGTCCCCCATTGTTTCTTCATGATTGACACCCATTCAAACCATTGAAATGTAATATGATTCAAGGTAAATCAATTCATATAATTTGCGATTTGTTCAGTAATTCATGGATTTGCCCATATGGTCTTTTAACCACAAAGTGTGGCATAATTTATCGAGGGTGAATATTTCTTTGGGTTCTTTCATTATTGTTTTCATAATTTAAGTTGTTCATTAATTGTAATTTACATTGTAATTAACACATTCTGTTTTAAAGTGTCATTGTTGATTTCCACCATCAACACAAAAAGTGGGACAAACGCGATTTTTCCTGACTGCACAAAAATAGTCATAACTTTTGATTTATAAAAGTATATTAGATGAAATTGACTTTATCAGAAAGACAAAAAAATCTGTTTTAATATGATACCAAATACACATACCCCTTTCGAAAAAAAATACCTTAAATAATTTTCTCCCAAACTGACAATTTTTTCTGGGACACACTGTAGAGGCATGTATATTACATTATCTATTACGCATCTCGGCGGAGCTTTATTTTGAAACGAATTATCGCATTATCAATTCATGACCTAGTGTTTCATGATCATGACATGATCTAGCTGCAAAAAGTAAGTGCAATTACTGGATAGGTCTTAAACATGTGAATTCATTTGTTAACCATCTTGTTTAAGGACAGGTGCGGCC
>JZLH01S0616078.1:35206-46267 GCA_001188425.1 Eucidaris tribuloides
AGCAAAGGTTTAGGACTGCACAACAGGTAGTGACGTATGCAGTATCCAGATACCCTACTGCAGCCACGGATAACCACTAGCTAATTTATATAAAAAACCCACACCTAGTCTACAAGTCCACCGTCTTTAGGACAATACCCCTAAGACAGCCACCTTCATAGGACACCCGTAGAGTATAGTTTTTCTCTACGCTGCGCCGTTCTCATTGGTACCAAGGATGTGTAATATGATCACATCGAGTCCACTTCCTTGCCCATGGTGAGACAACGCCTTATAAGTGGCGACAGCTCGGGACCTATATCCGAAGATCCGGTTTAGATCGACCGTCGATGTAAGGTATTCTCTGCAAAAAACTGGTTAAGTTAAAGTACCAAATATGCCATAGTGTATAAAACGCAATGTAGCAATCTTGTAGTCGGGTCGCGACCTCAACATATCGGCGTCTTGGCACCGGGGAGACCTTGATTCAGCTGACACAGTGAGAGCAGGAATATCAATGCGGGCCGAGCCTGGTTCTATATGGGCTCAAAGACCCTCATTGGAAGAACCCAAACCATTTTTATAATCAGTTATAAACGCCACCTTTTAGGTCGGGTAGTGTCTCAGAGGACGGGATGACTTTGCACTAGGGTAGGCATTTGTCCTCGATGTTGGCTTGTCTAGGGGTACTTTAGTTGGCAGTAGTCCGTCGCTACAGGCGTGATCGCCCAAGGGGTACTGCCATAGAGGTGGTTCCGAAGGGATATTGTCCTAAGAGGGTGTCGCAATGGGCAGATTGTCTTCAGAGAGAGTAGGATCACCCGAAGCGTGGTAGTTCGTCCGTAAATACGGAGTGGTCACGCCCAGGGGTAGTTGCATAGAGGGTGGTTATTACTAGCGGATGCTGCGCGGAATGCGGCGGGGGGAAGGTGCTGGTGCTTGTCCACAGGAAGTAAGGTATCCCAGAATCCCTTTACATGAGTGTGACAACATTTCCTTCCTTAATGTGTTAGCCCTGTTCTTATGTCGAAGTACTATCAGTTTGGGTTCTTGACGATCAAAATGTAAATCATGAACGTAAGGTACTTGGACCACTTTTAACGATGCTCGTTACATGATAATACGTTTTTTCCTTTCTTTGAAGTAGTAATACGGCTCACGTGTTTGCATAAAGGTAAACGTGTCACCTTTTGGTCCTTAATTTGGCCATATCATCTTCTGCCTTGCTGGGTGTTTTGTCCAAATAAAACATTGTCATATCATTTTACATTGGGACTCCGACTCCAGAGTCCATTCACACTAAAAGCTATCGCACTCCCGAGTCGCGGACTACAACAGCTGCTTTTTACCATGCCCTTTGCTAAATACAACGTCGTTTGTGATGTGTATTGTTTTTCTTCTTCAGGATGTGATGCTGGTGAGTATGGATCAGGTTGTATTCATCATGGTCATTGGCGAAATCAGGACAAGTGGTGATCGATTCACGGGGAGAGTGTACGGGTAACTCTTACGGAGTGTCACACAAGAATGGTACATGGACCAGACCTGTCAAAAGTAAGAGTAATAATCAATATATGATATTAGTAGAGTTATCAGAGCAAGCAATGAATGTTATAATAGTAAATAATGTTTGTATTCGCACAAAATTTGCCAAATCAAAAAAATAACAAAACGTATAAGCAATCATGTTTAAGATTATATATCACATGAAAGATAAGCTAAACTTAGCAGAGTCTGCTCTTTCAGATGAGGTGAGCAACTCAATATAACGCCTTAACAAGCCTTGGCAGACTACCGCAATTATACATGCACAATAAAACTGTGATGGAAAGGGAAATATTCAGATGCATTTCTCATCGTTAATGATTTCTAGAATGAAATAGACTCCGAAAATTTCAATAATGTAATTTTCAAATATCTTTCTCTGATCTGGATTGAAATTAGTTGAGGAAGAATGCGAGCTGCTGGAAATCTTGGAGTACGAAGACCGCCAGTAAGAATTACTGTAAAACAGAAAACCACCAATCCTTAAATGTTCAGGGATCACCGTAAAAACATATGTACGTGATGGTTAGCACAAAGAATATTTTGAATAGAATTAAATCAGCAGTGCACGGAGCACATGGAACGTTCTCGTCTATGATGATCTCATGAAGTTCTTGAGCCACAAAAACGAGAGGGCTTAATGGCAACTTGAAGCTGAGATTCACCAGCCTATCAACATTAAAACTTCCAAGTTTATGAAATTCCATTTAATATAAATTAAATATGTATTCGTATATTCTACTTACGAAATGTTGTACTGGAAGACAATGGAACCAGATTGTACAGGTGATTTAATCCAGGAATTTGGAAAAATTCATATAATACAGACTGCAAAGTATATTTATATTGTTTGTACAATGGGTTGGTAATCCGTTAAGGGGAGAAATTGTCCGGCAGAGGGGGGCGGGGGGCTGTCCGAGAGTACTTGTCCAGAAGTAAGTTAGTTCTTCAACCGTTTAGCGTAACGTTACGATTTTCTGTAACCTTGCGAGTGTATAGCCTCGTTTGCCATAGTCTGGCTGCCAGACGTAATATTAATCACCGCGCAGTGAAATAAAATCAGACTGTACTGTATTGCTTTGATTCGGAAAATTGACGCATTTTCAACGCCATGGTTTCCTAATTACAATAGCTACACGGTATAGTTTGTATTATATGAGGGCTAGCAAATGTCCGTTATAGCGTTTACTTGTCTCTAAAACTTTGCCCTTTTGACAAATTAGGAAAGTCTAAATGTCAGCCGATAATTAAAGTCACAAAGCCGTGTTATGCTCAGACAACCAAATGCTACTTGGATTAACGGGTAGCAAAGATTTATCATCTGCACTCCCTCTGTCTTGAGACTATTATAGACAGGAATGGAGATGATTTAACACTACCGGAAATAACTGCAAACTTACTAGTGTACAGTAACACAGGGACAGTGCAGCAACATATCCAAGTGGAAAATGCTCAGTATGGGAAATATTTCGTTGTTCGTTATGCGGACGTGGCACAGACATTCGAATAGTGAAGTAACCACGGTAAGACTTGTTTGGTAAAAGTACAAAGCTGGGAATACCGGGTCACGGTGATGTGTCACAACTCTGCAGTATAGTCCACAGACGGACGTCATGGTCTATTTCTTCCCAAAATGAACTCCTAGCCCATAGTTTCAAAAATTCTGGAAAAAAACTAGTATAGTTTCTTGGTTATTTTATTACGAAACATGTAACCAATTTAATATATATAGCCCCCTATATATATAATTTTTGTTTTCCTTTCGCAAATGGCCGTCTTGCAATTGAAAACGTCTTCTATTTCCGCACTTCGAACAGTTTCTTTTTGGGTATACTTTACTTTATCAGCCGTGTCCCCCAAGCAAAAAACTGGTCCCAATCGAAATAATTTGTTTACATATGCAATTTCTTGAGAACAACAGAAGACGAATCCTCTTTTTACCGCCAGAGAAATACGAAGGTATAAATACCACTGGTCCCATGCACTAGTGCCTCCTCAGCCCCACCCAACACTGTCTATTGTGTTGCCATTCACACTCGACACGCATGATAAAGACACCGCGTGATATTCTGCAAGTGGCGAGAAAAGTTGCTATCTAGTCATTGGTTTCTTTGCGCCAATTCCTGCGAGCCTTCTCCTAACAAATACAATTTGATTTTACAGTTTTTAGAAATCCTCAACTTCCCACTACAATCCTCATCGTCAATACATTTACAGATCTCGCACTTTCCATTTATGAAAGCGGCAAAGACAGAAAAAATGAGAAACAACGGGGATCTCCACGAGATTTTTTACCCAAAAAAAGGAAGTCTTTAGATCTCAGAACACGAGGCCATAACGTTGACTTTAATCAGCATCATTTGATCAACCTTAAAGAGAAATCTTTGATTATCATAAATCTCGTGTCAAAAATAGTATATCAAGCCTGCAGATTTGTTACAATGCGCAAAAAATGTGCCATAAAACGGACGTTTTATTCCAATTTCAGACCATTGTTTGCCAAACTCTAGACGATGAAGAAAGTAAAAGATGGCTTAGAAATTGATATGATATAAAATCACATCATAACCCGAGTGAAGCTTGGGTATTGTCATATACGCTAAAAAGACCATGACATTTCAGTGCAATTTATTTCATCATCCATTTGATCTGCGTCAATACCCCGAACTACCTTGATCTTTTCTGCAATAACAGGGAAAATCGCTTTTGTCGCACTAAATACACTCCTTTACTATGTAAATAGAATCTTGCACACTGTTTACGCCGTCGAATTGCGCTTGCCTATCCTTCTTTGATAAATGAAGCCATAAAATGGCATGAAAATTAAAGTGAAATTGTTCACTGATCATTAAACATAAGCATATTTCAAGCACTTTGAGTTGCTTTTTGTTCTATTCAATTCTCATATATATATATATATATATTCCTTAACATTAAACAGAAGAGAGTTAGGCCATACATGTAACGGTGCAAACAGTGAAAACAGTGTGAATGTTCAATACTGGATTCGTACAGCCGCGACCTTAACTTTACTCCTATGAGGAGCTAAGAGTATATGGGACAAATTCCATGATTAATTAGCGATAACACTTTATGGACAAAACTTTACTCAACATGTTGCTCTTCACGGTGAATATGCTCTGATATTATTCTTTTTTCTGTTTTGGACTATCAAGTTCCTCTAGACTGGGCGCCTACTTCACAGCATCAAGCAAAATCATTAGACATGTCTCAGTGGGTAATAACCAACAAGCTTAATATAGTTAGTTATGTTACATAAAAGGAACCATGGAAAAAAATGACAAGTCTTTTATCCTCAAAATTTCGTACAACCTGTTTGTCAACTGAAAGAAACCTGAAACAAACATGCTATTTGGTGTTTGATAGTCATTTAAATACATAATGTTTTATGATAAATATACTTTGTTGATTTTTAACTATAACATAAAAAAAATATGGTTAGTTACGTTAACATTTTGTCCATTCCCACACAAATTTGCGTTTATATCATGTCTTTTTAGATTTAAGTAAAAGCATTGTGGGGCTTTATGCTTTCAAAACAATGAGAAGCGCTGTTGCATGGACCAAAATGCAGAAATGAATGACTAGTTTTTCACAAAACTGAGAAATTTAGTTAGCAATTAGGTCCGCACATGTGGTTATTCATCGTATGGTTCTGGTTACTGCCGTAAGACGGCTGCTGTTGATAGAGCAATAAAAATTTAGAGTAGTAAATGGATGTCCCCACTCAAATTCTTTTTTGTTTTCTTCATCAGATTGACACCTCAAAACAATTGAAATGTAAGTATGATTCAAGGTACTAATCAACTATCATATAATTTGCGATTTGTTCAGTAATTCATGGATTGCCTCATATGGTCTTTTAACGGTGCACAAAGTGTGGCATTAATTTAATCGAGGGTGAATATTTTCTTAATGGGTTCTTTCATTATTGTTTTAATAATTTAAAACGTTGTTCATTAATTGTAATTTACATTTTGGTAATTAACACATCTGTTTTAAAGTGTCATTGTTGGATCTTCCACCATCACACAAAAAGTGGACAAACGCGAATTTTCCTGACCGCACAAAATAGTCATACTTTTGAAATTTATAAAAGTATATTAGATAAAATTGATTATCAAGAAAGACAAAAATCTGTTTTAAATAAATGATACACAAATACACATACCCTTTCGAAAAAAATAGCCTAAATAAATTTTCTTTCCCACCAGAACTTGACAATTTTTCTGGACACACTGCTAGAGGTCATGTATAATACATTTCATCTATTACGCATCTCGGCGGAGCTTTATTTTGAAAACGAAATGTATCCGCATTATCAAAATTCAGACCTAGTGTATTCATGATCATGACATGATCTAACTAGCTGCACAAAAGTCAAGGTGCAATTACTGACAGGTCATTCCAAACATGTGAATGTCATTTGTTAACCATCTGTTTAAGGGACAGGTGCGGCCCGTCAACCGGGGGGGGGCGCGGGGGGTCCGGGTAGGGTGCGCTGACCCTTTCAAAAGGTAATAGAATAAGCGTGGATTTTACCCAGGGTTTGTTCGATCAAGATTTTCGCATCATCGCTAGTGTTGTTTATGTTGGCTAGGCAAAAATTTGGCGGTGGGCAAAATTGGTGGAACAGAAAATGTTTGTATCCTCGTCGGCCCCATGAACCCCACCCCACCCACACCTGATTGTTAGATAATGCTACTGGACTAGAAATTTGGCGGGCCGAAATGATTGGCGGGCATTTTTTCTACATCCCTCCTAATACAGGGTGGCCCAGAAAGAATGCTACGAGTATGATCGCTAATTTCTTCACCATTATCGGCAAAATGGCATTAATTTTTATTTCATTGGTTAGAACATTCTTTTGCCAGTAAAAAGATACCGAGGACATTGATTTTGAGTAAGGCAATTTGATTATGGGGCCATTTTCCGTAGGCAATGCAATTTCCCAAATTTGCCAATTTGTCAACAGCAGCGGTCATCGGAACGCCAAAATATTCTGGCATCTCGGCTTGCCATACCAGACAAACCGCAATGACAAAGGGCTGGAATGCCCTTGCTTTCATAAAGAAGACGATGCGAGTTACGTCTCCATTGTCATCGCGGTTTGTCTGGTATGGCAAGCTGAGATGCCAGAATATCTCGGCGTTCCGATGACCGCCGCTGTTGACAAATTGGTAAATTTGGGAAATTGCATTGCCTCCGAAAAATGGCCCCGGAATCAAAACGCCTTACTCAAAATCAATGATCTTGGTGTCATTTTATTGGAAAAAGAATGTTCTAACTAATGAAATAAAAATTAATGAAATTTTGGCAATAATGATGAAGAAATTAGCGATCATACTTGTAGCATTCTTTCTGGGCTACCCTGTATTTTACCCTGGCGCCGCCCCTGGTTGAGGACATATGTTTGATGTTAGTTTGTATTTCTTTACACTAAGAAGCTTTCAACATTTTGTCATAACGGCTTTTTCAATACCACGACTTGTCAATGACTAATACGACTTAAGTTTAAGTTCCTTTAGTTTATTTTATTTTCGAATATAAAGTGTTGCCACTGTTACCAAGCCCTCCACGTGTTATCGCAATGACCAACTACTCGGTAACCCTGATGTGGGATGCGTGGCGAGAAGGCAGAGATGTCGGTGATGGACCGGTAGTGAAATACAACGTTTACTTTCGAAATCCCGTCCTCACTGATGAGTGGACGCTGGTCAGTAGGTCTGACGATCTGGCACCGTCAGAGACCATCAGAAATCTAGCTCCAGATACGGACTACGTCTTTGCTGTATCTGCTGTCAGAGAAGGAACGGGCGGAGAGGGAAATAGAACAGAAGTTGCTGGAAGCACAGGCTGCTCACGTAAGCGTACATACTTTGGTCACATTGATCGGAACAACGTAAAAACTGGGGGAATTTTATTTAGAGACGAGCATAGTAAATCCAATCTGATTTTGTTGAGGTTTATGAATGTTTACATGAACGACAAAATTATTACAGTAGATTAAAAAGATAAATATATCTAAATGTGCATTCGTACGCACAACGATATGTACATTGGACTCATTCATCAAATTAAATTCTATAGATTTTTCATATTCTAAAATAATTTGTTTCTACTCCAACAAACACAAGAAATAAAACGGGTATGTGGACGTAAAATAGTAACATAATATGAAAATTAGAAAGAAAATTCGAAATCCAATATCCGTTTTAAGCTTAATGAGTAAACAAAAAAGGATTTGAATCTTGTTTTGGTATTCATTTCATGTTTGATAATATATATTAATTAGATTTATATGCATTTGCTATCATTATTAGTTTTATTTGAAGTTTGTGTAGTCACATCTCCTGAATTTGTTTTGACTTTCTTGTACTTGGATTAGCTCCCTCTCAAAGTCCGATGTCTGTTCAGGCTCACAGCACAACTACACCGAGACTGATAACAGTAACATGGGAGGTAAAGTATAGTCCATAGTAAATAGCTCTATTTTGCCACTTTTTTGGTAATTAAAGGAATTAAGTGACAAAACACTCAAATTTGCAGAGTTATTGGTATTTTAAAAGATTGCAATCATAATCTACCTTCAGGCAAAATCTGGAGAAGAAATAATCATTCCAATGAAATTGCATCGCTGCCAATGTAAATAAAAGACACAAATTTCTCGTATGAGAAATGACACTTCTGTTACTTGCTTTCTTTTACCAAAGTTGGGCAGTAAGTAGGTCTGATGGGTAAGAATCAAATGTGGTTCGGTCGAAATCTACCTCCAAGTAAATTAGAATTAGAATTAGAATTAGAAGATTATTATGTTAAATTGTTCATATCAATCCGGGGTGCCGCTAGGGTAAAATCTTAGGAGTGGCCAAATCTGTTGGGAAAATTGTGCCTGCCATTTTATTAAAAAAGCCAAACCGCAGGTGGCGACGACGAAAATTTTTGCCTGCTTACTGATACTTACTAGCCAAATCAACAAGAGTAGGGGGGGGGGGGACGGGGAGGGGGGACGAAGTTTTCGAAAACAGTAAAAGTCCTCAATCATTTAAATCAGCTTTGCGAAAAACAATAAGGCTGTCGCCCCTCTGCCCCCCCCACCCGTGGACCGCACCCCTGTATTCATCCTATTTGGAAATGATGTCAGTGAGGTGATGTTAATTATTGGTATAACATATAGCGAGAATGTGACACAGTCGGATCATACTTTAAAGACCACTTATTGATTGATTGATTGATTAATTGATTGATTGATTGATGAATTTGGGACCTTTTTGTGTCATCGCTTATTTATTTCATTTCTTTCTTTCTTTCTTTCTTTCTTTCTTTCTTTCTTTCTTTCTTTCTTTCTTTCTTTACTTACTTATTTATTTATTTATTTATTTATTTATTTATTTATTTATTTATTTATTGTAATTTATTATTATTTTTTGCATGTTCCTTGTTTTGGTAGAATCCGACTTCAGGTGCTAATTGTCGCAGTGGTTATACTGGACTGAAAATCTACTATGCCACTTCTTCAAACACAATGTCGATAGAGGTCCCTTTTAATTCATTAGGGAGCTACAACATCTCATCTTTGGAGAGTTTCACTAAATATTACATCTACATGACATCATTGAATCGAGATTCCGAGAGTGCAGGAGGTGAAATGGTAACTGCTTTTACGATTGAAGAAAGTAAGTTGCAGGATGTTCACCGGAACGATACCTATATGGTATTGATGATAAACATGATTAAAAAAAAAAACAGTTTAAGTATAATTCACCTTATTGAATTTCATTTCCATTACATGTCAGTTATTTCACATTTTCATTACAAATGGATCGTTTGATAACCAACAAATTACAAACTAACAAAGAAATTTCGGTCTCTGTCCCCGGGGTTATAAAACATAAAAACATAAGACTAACGGCATATTAGGACATCTTAAAAGTAACCTTCATTGTTATCCTACTGAGGTTAATTCGATTACATTGAAATCATTGTAGTGTGCCCAAGAGAGTAAGCTGTTAGGTAGCCCTATCCGGAGTCAGGACCTCTACCATGAGACATACATAAACTCACGAGAAAAAAGAAGAAGACCACATGCCTGATTCGTGACTTGAAAGTACAGCAGAGAAACCTTTCCTCCTTGGTTCAAAACTTGAATTGAGAACTCCTTAGAAAATCATCAAACATTGGAACAAAAGCCAGACTCATAGTACCTAACAAAGAATCTCATGCGATCCTTACTTCAAGCAACATTAAAAAAAAAAACTCATCTATGGCGACCCACGTCACTTTTGTCGCCAATACATGGTCATTTCTCATAATAAAGGCTGCTTAAAGTATTTGCTGAATAGAGTCTTCCAAACGAGGACAGTGTCTAACTTGAATAAGTTCAAAAGCTTACGGTCAAATAATACATCCAATAACAGCCCCATTTTAAATTCTAATCGGTCACAAGCGGTCACAAATTTGAAATTACCTACATCACTGTACTGTGATAGCCCATAAAGCGTTGTATGCAGTAACAAAACTAGGACCAGATGTGTTGAAACTTGTAAAAATCACAGACAACTGATTGAGTTCAGGAGTTGAATTAATTAATCAAATCTGTCATTTCCGTTGCCACCAAACTCCATAGACTTACTGAAAAGATAAACGCTTGAATATTAGATTATTGTTAAGATGCAGACGACACCCAAGTACCCATACTTTGACTGTCATATTTCTTGAGAACTATATTGAGAGTATTAAAGCCACATGCTACAATGATCACTGTTTAAAAAACATGAGCTACAGAGGCCTAATTATCCATACCTTAAGTGTTTTTTATTTGGTCAAAACATGAAACCCTGAAAAATTGCATTTCAAAATGATTATAAAGTGGTTAAAAAAGTGAAAATCTACGAGTACTCATGTTGACCGTGCTGCAGCACCCCCAGAAATTTTTCAGGGGATGTATGTCTATTTTTGTTCAAATTTGGCCGCTGAGCGACTTTTCGGCTGTTTATTTGGCCACGAATTTGGCCGTGAAATGTTTTTTGGCCACGAAAATTTTCCGTCGACCCCCGCCCCCCCCCCGAGCGACTTTTCGGCTGATGATTTGGCTGCAAATTTGGCCGTTAATTTTTTTTTTAGCCGTAAAAATATATATCTCGTCACCCCCGGTGAAAAAAATCGTTCCCAGGGTCCTGATTTTGATAATAGATGTGGTCTGACAAAGAACCTGTTTATTTCGTATCTCATTTTGAAATATTTCCTGGATTTTCTTCTACTCGGAGAATTGACCTAAAATTTCTGTTTCCACAGTATCGTGTATCCCTCATGTATTATGTCTATATGGTTTGGGTTTGTCTATGTTTGTCACTGTTTATTTTGTAAGTTTATGTTTATCAGAATTTCATGCAACTACTAAATTTCTCCTTAGTATTTACACATTGTTCGAACTCTCAATATTGATAATTCTTTTCCAAGAGATATTAACGTGGGGGGGGGGAGGGTCAATTTGACTCCCCCCTCGACGAATTTTGC
>JZLH01S0616082.1:22705-35643 GCA_001188425.1 Eucidaris tribuloides
AGTATATGCCATGCTAAATGGTGGTTTCGGAGGTGCGTTCGGCTTATTTAAAAGACCTTTCTAGATACACAAGCATGGTGAATCATAAAGCTAGCTCTTTAAGATATTTCTTAATTTGAAAATGATTAAGATTTGCCGCCGCATTCTGCCAACACTGCAACTGCCTACAACTCGTCTGTTGTTGTGTGTTGTTTTTTTTTTTTTGGGGGGGGGGGTGCCTGGGGTCGGTTTTGTATCTGTTGGTGGTTTATTGGTGTTGGCACCACTACACACACACACACAAACACACACACCACACCCACACACACAACAACACACTCACACACAACACCACACAAACACCACAAACAACACACCACACCAGCAACACCACAACAAAACAACATCCAAACACACACAACCTCACACAACACCACACAACAACACACACACACACAGACACACTTCCACATAAAGACACACCGCATATAACACAAACCAGACAACACAAAATACAAAGACACACGCAACACCCACACAATCACATGAAAGCAGTTTGTTTTTTTTTTTTTTTTTTGCTAAATGCAGATGGTGACCCTAAACTATAGGTACTTTTATCTCCTCTCCAGGGCTGGACCATGTTGTTTCACCAGGGTTGTCGAGAAATTTTCGGGAGCAAAATATTTGTCATGGCCATCGCGCGGAAGTCGCTCAGCGGTGGGGGGGGGGCGGGGATTTTGCGGCCAAAGAATTTTTACCGGCTATTTGCGGCCAAATCTAAGGTATTTTTCACGGGCCACATCAGCAGCCAAATAGTCGCTTGGGGGGGGGGGGGGGAGCTTGTGCGAATATTGCGGCCAAAATAATTTTTCACAGCCAAATTCGTGACAAAATCAGTAGTCGAAAAGTCGTTCGAGGGAGGGGGGGGCGGGGGGCTCCGGATTAATTTCGCAAGCAAAATTATTTTTCACGAGCCAAATTGCGGCAATCAGCCAGTCCGAAAATCGTCAGGGTAGGGTGAAGAAGGCGGAGCTCTTGAGGATATTTTCGCAGCAAAATAATTTTCCGGCTTTTGAGCCAATCATAGCTGTAAAGACCCTCAGTGGAGGGGTAGGAACCTCGGCAGAATTTTTGGCATTTCGTGGCCATGCAGCGCAAGCGCTCATGCGGGGCGGGAGGGGGGGGGGGGCAAATAATTTTCAGGCCAATTTCGCGCGGCAAATCAGGAATATATTCAATCTGCCTGATAGCGACTAATGTTATTCTGTGTTTTCCTTGCAGAGGTGGCATGTGTCCATTTCGCCTGTCTTTCTTTGAGTATGATAGTACAGGTGCGGTCATCCGGTATTTCTTGTCTAGCTGGCGAGATCTTGCCGCCTTACTTACTCTATTAATTTCAGCAGAGGCGTATATCAGCGGGGACATTCCCCCCCCCCGATTTTGTAGGTGAGGACGTATATAAGTTTCCCCCCCACGAATTTAATGTGTGCATAAGTCGGTTGTTGTTTGTGCTTACATTTGGCAGGTAACTTTTTTTTGGCGTGCAAAAATGTTTGTCGTGTCCGCCCTTGCTGGATAATTTCTTTTACGCAATGATAAGGATTACGTGCTCTTGCTAAACACACAAAAAAAAGTTATTAACCCTTTTTCAATACTTTAATTTTAAAAGGCCCGGTTAGTGTTGAGCCATATTGGCATAAAGGATTTCTGACTAATATGATACTTCTGTGAGAATGTGATTGGTCCGTCAGCATGCATGAGTGAGCCTATTAGGCCAAGAAGCCTTTAATGCGATGCCTCATTCTGCATGACCCAACTCGAACAATCCATTTTCACCCAGAGGTTAGTCAATGAAGTGATAGAAAACTGCGTGCAATTATTTGTACAAAATTTTTTGTTAAAAAAGTTATGGTATGTTGAAAAGGGGGAGTAGTGCCTTTATTTTGTTGTGTTTATAAGAGATATATAAGTGCAGAAATTTGTAGCGACAAACTAACACAACAAAAAAAGTAACTACCCCCTTTTCAACATACCATAACTTTTTAACAAAACAAGTTTGTGCAAAACAATTTGGCAACAATGTTCCTACACTCATTGACTAACTTCTGTGTGAAAATGGGATTGGTCCATCTGGTCATGCATGAATGTGCTCACTCAACCATGTCATGGTTACAACCTCTTATGTTCGTACAACACGTACAGATACATTTTGCTAAATAAAAAATCGGATTTAAATTTTTGCAGTAAATTTAATGGATTGTACAATTTCAAAATCGAGAAAGGGTGGACATTTTTAAATTGTGCTCACCGAAGCGTTAAGAATATGCAAAAAGTGTCAAAGGAGGTATGAGAGGATCAAGCGATAGATGATTAACATAAATAACGATTAATCATTCACCAGAAACAGATTTTGTCAGAATCCTGAATCAAAAACCCCCCAAAATGACCCTTGTGACTTTTAAAAAGTGACTTTTTGCCTTTAATATGTGCTCACTCATGCATGACTTGACGGACCAATCACATTTTCTCACAGAAGTTAGTCAATGAGTGCAGGAACATCCTTGCCAAATTATTGTGCTCAACATCGTTTTTTTTCTAAGTTATATCATTTTGAAAAAGGGGTTATAAGCGGAGGGCCGAAGTCAGAAAATGAGGGTTTCGTTTCACCCCCTGTACAAACTAAGTAGACCATGTTTATTTTCAAGCTTATAGCATAACAAACAATATTCAAGAGGTCTACCTCAAAAAAATTGTTGCGAACACCTCCAAATCCAAGATGGCGTCCAAAATGGCCGCCATTTTGATAAATGTTCAAGTTTTTAAGATAAAATTTGTTTGAAAGGTCCAATCCTTATAAATGTGGTGTCATTTTACAGCAAGTTAAATTTCCTACAATTTGATACCACACTTAACACCTTTTTGGGTGACTTTCATTGTGATTTTTGGTCAAAAACCTTGTTTTTTTACATTTTTTCTCAAAAATCTGAAATATTAGGAATTCATATTTTCTCATAAATCAAGATTTCATAAAAAACATGATGCCATACTTTTCCAGAATTTGCCCAAATATGTGAACAACATTTTGTGAAAATTAGAAGTCAATTCCTATTTTTGATCAAAAGTTATAAGGTCACAATCCTGATCACTTCGTATTTACTTTTGGAGCAGTTTTGGCAGTACATGTGTTATGTACTAGTCTCGATTTCATACCCTGCCATATTTTCTCCCTATACATAGCAGTACGAACTGGTGCAGAACACCCACACCATGTGACCTCAGTTTGCAGGTTTATTTCTAGAGACTAATGTGAGTCAAAGCAGTTGACTGAGGATAACACTTTCCTTATCAATATAGGATAGGTTTATCTAAAGGTCTAGAAGCCAGACTAGTCAGTACATTGTATTCCCATAGACTACATGTGTTATAATACTAATAGGTAAGCGGCGAGAGGCCAAAACGCGGCTTATTTAAGGAGTTTAATCCCCCCCCCCCCAACTGGATTATGGCTAGATTATACCTTATTTTAAAGTAAATTTTCTGAATTTTTCAAAATGAAGCATATTATTTGCCATAACGTGTAGCATCACCATGGAAACTAGCTTTGAATAGACCACGCCCCGTTTTGTACCAAAAACACAAAATTTTACACTATGAAAATTTTACATGTAATTTTATCGTTTCGGTTATTAATGTACCATTTTGGGGTATGAAACCACTATTTATGTAAAGATGGAAATGTCCTGGATAACCAAGCATACAAATATTTTTCTAATCTTGTTGCCAAGCAACATCATTTTCCCTAGCAACAATTTCAGCTCATGCACAAATGGGTGAATTTCCATTTTGAATGAGATTTTCTGTTTGTAACTAATAAACTAATAACTCTATAAAAAACAATACTAAATACCTTTCATTACTACAATATCATTGATTTGATACTTAAGTGATGTCAGAGTTGGAAAAAAACCATAGCAACCGCAACATGTTACGAAGAAATTTGTTATACTACACTAAAATTAACCTTTCACACCTTAAAAAATGTAATTTTTATGGCATAATTACTTAGGAGTCAGGACCGAGCTGTATTAGTCATTTAATTACTTGTGGGTTGAGAAAAAGCTCATTATTATACTGAAAATGACAAAATATGCATTAATCTTTAAACCTTACAAAATCCATAGCAACCTGAAGTATTCTTAAGTTTACATGTAGACCACATGGTTGCCTAGCAACAAAACTTTGTCTAGCAACAACACTTTTATGGTATTTTGTGTTATACATGTACCACTGGAGATAACTGGATTTAATTAGATTTTTTTTTTCTGGGGAAGGTATGAAAGTCTTATCCTATCTAGAATTTTGTGCTGAATCCGATGAAAGTATTCTAATTGGCCCCATTCATGACCTTTATAGAGTTTTGAGCCATTTTGAGGCAAAAACAAACAATTTAATTACTTTTGGTAAGAAGCAGATTTGGGGGATAAAACTGTATAAATGTAAGGTGCAACAGTCATAATATAGGTAAAAGAGGATACTGATTACCAATGAAAACAATCTTTTGTACCTCATTTTAAAATTGGCAATTTGGCCTTAAAAATGGCAAATTTTACCATTTTTGGTAAAAAAGAAAAGAATTTGATCTGTAAGTCAGTATTGGTTCCAAAATTTTGAAAATTTCTGTTGAGAAAATTGTATCTATCTAGCAAACATGATCATTGTTCTCAAGTTTTCGTTTTGGCCGTTTGGTTGATTTTTGGCTTTAGAAAAAAAAAATTACCTAGCCACTGTCATGACAATTCTAATACTAATCCCTCAACATGATTTTTAACCCAAAATGACTAAAATTTATTTTTTTTTAAGCCAAAAATCAACCAAACGGCCAAAACGAAAACTTGAGAACAATGACGTTTGCTAGATAGATACAATCTTCTCAACAGAAATTGTCAAAATTTTGGAACCAATACTGACTCACAGATCAAGTTATTTTCTTTTTTTTTACAAAAAATGATATAATTTGCCATTTTTAAGGGCAAATTGCCAATTTTAAAATGAGGTACAAAAGATTGTTTTCATTGGTAATCAGTATCCTCGTTTACCTATATTATGACAGTTGCACCTTACATTTATACAGTTTTAACCCCCAAATCTGCTTCTTACCAACAATAATTAAATTATTTGTTTTTGCCTCAAAATGGCTCAAAACTATATAGCGGTCATGAATGGGGCCAATTAGAATACTTTCATCGGATTCAGCACAAAATTCTAGATAGGATAAGACTTTCATACGTTCCCCAGAAAAAAAAATCTAATTAAAATCAGTTATCTCCAGTGGTACATGTACATGTATAACACAAAATACCATAAAAGTGTTGTTACTAGACAAAGTTTTGTTGCTAGGCAACCATGTGGTCTACATGTAAACTTAAGAATACTTCAGGTTGCTATGGATTTTGCAAGGTTTAAAGATTAATGCATATTTTGTCATTTTCAGTATAATAATGAGCTTTTTCTCAACCCTCAGGTAATTAAATAACTAATACAGCTCGGTCCTGACTCCTAAGTTATTATGAAATAAAAATTACATTTTTTAAGGTGTGAAAGGTTAATTCTAGTGTAGTATAACAAATTTCTTCGTAACATGTTGCGGTTGCTATGGTTATTTTCCAACTCTGACATCACTTAAAGATTGAGTTAGGGATTTGCAAGTCCATTACTTCCCTTCATTATCAATACCAAACGGTAGTTTAGTACTTACAAATGGTGTGTTGAAAATCTGAGATCCATACGTCATGAATTTGTTGTTTTATGAGAAAAACTAATAATGACATGTTACCAGAATGTTGTTTTTTCTGTGAGTTTCAATTTTGCTCAAAATGCGAATCGCGGTTACTGTGCACCGTAGCAGGACGAGCGGAGCGCTCGGATTGGTCAATCGGCCATCCCCTGCGCGACCTTTGGCTAACGGCTGATCGGACCATTTTGGAACGGCACGTGCACGTTTGACGTCGCGGATTTTTTAAAATTTGCTCCTGAGCAAATGGAAAAAGGATGAAGTCTAACCGTCCAGATTTTAACCAAAACTCAACATTTTACCCCAAGTCTCTATGAGAGGTGTTTATTTATATTAATCTTCGCATTGGATACGATTTCAGCTGATTTGATTCATATAGATGTTTTTTGACGTGCAAATCAATAACCCAATCTTTAAGTATCAAATCAATGATATTGTAGTAATGAAAGGTATTTAGTATTGTTTTTTATTTAGTTATTAGTTTATTGGTTACAAACAGAAAATCTCATTCAAAATGAAAGTTCACCCACTTGTGCATAAGCTGAAATGGTTGCTAGGGAAAATGATGTTGCTTGGCAACAAGATTAGATAAATATTTGTATGCTTGGTTATCCAGGACATTTCCATCTTAACATAAATAGTGGTTTCATACCCCAAAATGGTACATTAATAACCGAAACGATAAAATTACATGTAAAATTTTCATAGTGTAAAATTTTGTGTTTTTTGGTACAAAAAGGGGAGTGGTCTATTCAAAGCTGGTTTCCATGGTGATGCTACACGTTATGGCAAATAATATGCTTAATTTTGAAAAATTCAGAAAATTTACTTTAAAATAAGGTATAATCTAGCCATAATTCAGTTGGGAGGGGGGGGGATTAAACTCCTTAAATAAGCCGCTTTTTGGCTTCTCGCTGCTACATAACACATGTAGTCTATGGGAATACAATTTACTGACTAGTCTGGCTTCTAGACCTTTAGATAAACCTATCCTATATTGATAAGGAAAGTGTTATCCTCAGTCAACTGCTTTGACTCACATTAGTCTCTAGGAATAAACCTGCACACTGAGGTCACATGTTGGTTCTTTGCACCAGCACTGCTACTATAGGGAGAAAAAGTGGCAGGGTCTGGATCGAGACTAGTACATAACACATGTACTGCAGAAAGACTGCTCCAAAAGTTATACGAAGTTATCCAGGCATTGGACCGTTATAACTTTTGATCAAAAAATAGGAACTTAATTCTAATTTCACAAAATGTGTTCATCGAAATTTGGGCAAATTCTGGAAAAGTAATGGGTCATGGTTTTTTAATGAATATCTTGATTTATGAGAAAAATATTCAATCCTAATATTCAGTATTTTTGGGAAAAATGTCAAAATAACAAGGTTTTTGACCAAAAATCAAAATGAAAGTCCGCCTAAAGGTTTAAGTTTGGTATCAAATTTAGAAAATATTAATTTCTTAAATGACACCATAATTTACAGGATTGGACCTTTTAAAACAATGTTATCTTAAAAACTTGAACAGTTATTCCAAATGGCGGCCATTTTGACGCCATCTTGATTTGGAGGTGTTCGCAACAAATTTTCTGAGTAGACCTCTTGTAATATCGTTGTATGCGATAAGCTTAAAATCAACATGATCTACTTAGTTTGTACAGGGGGTGAAACGAACTCAAAAACTAAGACCACTTTTGGGGTCGGCCCGGTTATAGTTACTTTTTTGTTGTGTTTTAGTACCCACGGCAGTACTAGTAGCCGCCCTTGTCAAAAGTTGTTTGCTAGTAATTTGGCAGGTATTTTTTTCTTGGTTGTACAAGGAAAAATTGCATTCAGGTTCTGCATGTGATTGCCGCCTGCCCCCTACTTAAAATGATTTGCGCCACTGAATTTAAGTAGCAAAAACACAACAACCCAACAAATTATGGGATGGCTTTGAAAATATTAATTTACCAGACTCACACTCCTGATTTACGAAGGTAATGTGTCGCGGAGAAGAGGGGGGGGGGTCTTTTATTTTAGGCTGAAACCAGTATAATCCCAATTACAGTCTGGTACAGCAGTATAGTTGGAAAGGCTGCGAGTTTTCCGCTCTTCGCAGCTGGGGTGACATGTAGTCTCATTGGAGGATCTTTGATTATTTGATATGAAAATGTACAGGGAGGTTTTATCATTACGGGACAAAAATGGCATTTCCCTCTGTGAAAAATATAATTTTTTTCAAATTATCATTCTGCTTTAACAATTTGGAGATTTCTTTTGCAATTTAGTGTACATCAGAGAAAGATCTATTTATCAGTGTTAGCTTTTAGAATCGCGTTCAGCATGACGTAGTCTATTATTTTCAAAGCATGTTTTATTACTTTAAAGGCAGTGGATCTTTATTTGCAAACCCCCACAGACCAGGAAAGATTAACATGGCCCTTAGGCCTATCTGGGGGGTCTTAGTATTACTGAATTTGATCAAATTACGAAAGAAAACATAGCCTATGTTAGGTGTAAGTTCCATGGTAAGGGAATTTTTCTCGCGACAAAAAGGTCAAATCAGTCAAAACGGTCAAATCTATTCCACCTAAAACTGAGCTTCCACTTTCAGATTTGCTAAGGTTCCACATGGGACTTTCTTCTAAAGCCATTTATTTACATGAAGTTAATTTCTTAGGCATTGCAAAAGAGACCACTGCCTTTACATTTTTGCCTCCTTATCTGTATACACAATGTCTTTGAAGTGCGATACCAGGCCCAATAAATTGGAAATCCACTACTTTAAAATGAATGTTTTCCACACATGCACGTGAGAAAAAACGCCCTGTGTAGTCTTTCGTCAAATAGATGTACAAAATCCAATGATAAAAAAATTAAAACATTCAAATTAAGATAGATGACTTTGGGTCTATTGGAACAATTATTACTTGTCTTTTCAATTAAAAAAATCTAACTGCACGTATTGTGCATTTGTGCACGTTAATAAATACAATAAATTGCCAATTTTAAACAGTCTATTTTGATAGACTATCAAAGGCCGAAGTTAACAGGGTGCTCCATTGTCATATGAAGATTTCTTATACTGCGCAGAATTACTTTTTTGAATAGTTAATTGTTGAAAAGTAAACACCAAACATACAAAAAACCACACACACACACATCACACACACACACACACACACACACACCACACACACACAACACCCACACACACACACACCACAACACATCACACACACATATAATCGATTTTTTTAATAATCTGCAAGCAAATAATTATGTGTATAAATTGTATGAAATGTTAAATATGTATGCATTTGTGTATTTGTATTAGCATTATCGAGAAAAACTGAAAAACGAACACGTTTATTACAAAATATCACTTTGAATATTGGGAATATAATGAACTTCACTTCGCATATACCACCAGAGCAAGGCGTGGCTGGTTTGGGCATGGGAGAATGCACATCTTTGGGGAGTGTGAACTAATTGTGTGGGAGGTGCAAATCTCGGGGAGGTGCGACACTAAAATTGAGAATTCAGGCGTTGAAAGCAGAAAGGTGGGCCATTTGCTTTTTTTGGCTATAAGGGTGGAACTTATGGCTTCGCGGGGGGGGGGGGATGCCACATCATCCAAGTGAGAGCCCCCCCCCAGCTCTACGCCCTTGCAGAGGCGTCAATTCTTGTCGGGCGGAAGAGGGTGGCGGCGGGGGGCGATCACGCCAATGAAAATTTGGGGGGGAGGAATATTCAATTTCGCCCGCCCCCCATAATTTTGACAAACTTGAAAAATATCATAATATGCAAGCAAATATATATTTGTAAAAGCAAATGCGAACGCACGTAAAACACTAAAAAGGCCATAAAAATACTATTTAAGATACTCCAATTTTGCATTTCATTTGGCGGCGCGACAGTTTTTTCACTTAGCCGCCCATCCGAAACATGGAATCCAACGTCCTATAAATACCTGTGCTTTAAATAGCTTATTGCTGATCCGTTTGCAATTTCTAGACAGTTTATCCATACCCGGTCCATAGCATAAAAAGCCACCTAAACAAACCATACAATTTACGAGACTCCCTGGACAACCACGGAGAATGGTCATTAATTCTCAATTTAGTCACTAAATTCGCAGGATCATCCTGGAGAACTGCATACAAACTCTAGCTGATTTTCTATGGGAGACTTTTGTGATCGCGCTGAAACTATAGCTCAGCTTTGGACGGCCAGTTTTTTTTTTTAAATGGCCTGTATCGCCGTGATATCAATCACGTCAGATAAATCCACTTTCAATAAAACCATTGGACAATTGTTCAGTTCAGAGCTCGGAGCCGGATCACAAGATAAAATATGACGTAGGCCAACCAACTCAATGACTCTGATGAATAAGTTCAAAAATAATCGCTTCATTGTTTAAAAATCAGAAGGGTGTTACTGAACGACAATATACCATAAATAACAGCTTTCGTTAAGATGAGCGTTCTTTAACGCTTAATCCTAACCGGGGGGCTGGGCGCATAATGCCCCCCCCCCCTTCGACAATTTCGCATACAGCGGCGTCGCCGCGAAATTTTTTGACACGCGCGTTCACTCGGCTTTTTACTTTCAAGTCTCGCGCTTCACATTTATGACATTTTGAAAAAAATCGACTTACCGTTACTACGCTGCGTGATTTTGTACATGCAGTGCACGCCAAAATTGCTCAAAAACGTGATTTTTGTGTACAAAATCAATGCAAATTGTGTTTTTCAGCAAAAACATAAATGTATGAGATTATTTGTACTTTTACTGGCTGAAATGGATGCTGTTTATCTAATCGCACAGTACAGTGTCCCGACAGAATGTTCATTGAAAAAATAAGGTATAAAAAACAAAAGAGTGAAAAACAAAGAATACATAGAAATTCACAAAACAATAAATACATAGAGAATGAATTCTGATTCGCAATTTTGTAGATAATTGTTAGAAATGGTCAAAAATGAATATTTCACGCAAAATTAAGCATTCTCCATAGCTATTGTAAGAGATATAGCGAAGAATTATAATTCATACCTTATTCATAATTAATTACTTAAAAAATATTCAAAAAATCTATTTTTTGAAAATTTTTACTATAGCAGCTCTACATCCGTCTGCTATCGCGCGTGCAAATTTTCAGCGGCGATCGCTCGAGATCTGCGGCCTGAAGATCTCGGGGGGGGGGGCATAATGTTGCCCCCCCCCCCCCGAGACCTGAAATACCCGTAGGTTTAGGCTTAATGCTATTCTCTTTTCATCCGTTACCCGCTGATCTAAAACCGCATAGTTGCCGATATTGTTACTGAAACCATGTATTATATGCAACCATTGCGTTCTGCAATAAATTGAATAAATTTCAAGATATACTACATGTAGTATCACATTTCCGTCATGCATAACTTTAATAATGTCAACCATACAATACATGTGCGTCATGCATAAATGAAATAATGTTATTCAAAATTAAGAAGCGTGGACTCCCGACTGAGGTAGTACATAAAATGAACATATTTTGTTTTAATTTTACTGGCAGTTATACTATACTCGTGAACGCTAATTTGAATTAGTATGTTCATTTTGTGATAATATGCGCACATGACAATATGAACAATATTTATAAATACGGAACGACTGTGCGCATGCCTTAAATGAAACAGAGTTCATTGCTAAAGTAGTACTATTGTGAACAACCATATTTTCATATTAAGTGAAAAAGTATGTTTCACCTTCCAGCACTACCACCACCAATCATCATCATCATCATGCATCGTTCATCATACATCATCATTCACCACCTAACACATCGTCTCACCACCAGATCATCTCTTCATCACGATCCTCTCCTCATCTCTTTCTCCTCGGTCCTCGTAATACGTCGTTATAATCATATTATTATTACGCTAATTTGCATCCAGGTTGGACTGCACTCCTAATAATACACGACCCAATGCCACTGTCATCTCCTGATAATGGTATCAAATGAAGCTTGTTGTCATTTGTTTGTCCTTTCCTTCAGTGGTGATAACAATGGACGCGCATACATGGCAGACGTAGATATAGATACCCGGCTTAAATTTGCTCTCAAAACTCAACGAGAAACGCAGTACGTATATTAACCGAATCTAGTTAGCAGATCTAAGACTCCAATGTTTGTGTAACTCACGAAGTCACGCAGCACGTCTAGTTATTCTCATCTAATATGGTGCTTACAGTGATAGTTGTGAAACAATATAAGATATTTCCATGTATTATTGTTTTCTGTATCAAGAGCATGGTATCGCTATTACATGTAGGTTAATGAGGGACGTCGATCCATTTGTCTGATGGGGAAGGGAAGTACAAAATGGCCAAAATTTCGGCGGCATTTTACGCGCCAAATTACAATTCAAAATTTGTAGCGCGAAGCGCATCGCAAAAATTTTTTTTTTCTTTATTTTTTTTTTTTTTGAGAATTGTTATGTTATAGTAGTCTACTGTTAGGTTAATTTTTAATGGATTTGTAATACTTTTGCACTACTTTCAAGCTATTCTTGCATTATGTTATATTTTTTTTAGGCTTGTCAAATTATTGGGAACGGGGGCAAACGATAATGTTTGCCCCCGTACTTTAGCATAAAGGGCAATCTCCCCCTCCCCCATCGATCGCCCCCTGTCCCACTATTGCGGTTTTTTTGTTTCAAGTTGGGTTCATTCCGCATCAACTTTGAAAAGAAGCTGTTATCAGCATAATTATATACAAAATATCAAGCACGAAAAAACATACTTTTGAACAGCGGGTTGCTGGTTACTTCATAGCTGTCACATTAATTATATACCATTGATTCAGATTTTACCCAAGTGTGAGAACATGAGGCGTATATGGATTCTGATAAGCTATGTAATCCTATGATTTTGTATACATGTTACTTGCGTTTCGTTTATGTTCAACTCATGTTGTTCTTTACCATCCTGTATAGCTGCATTACAACCGGCGAAGATTGATTTAACCTTTTCCATTTGATTTTCACTGCGTGTTTGTGTCCGTCGTTGTCCGTCGTAAATTTTCTTTATCTATGTCATTGCATTCTTACGGTCTTTTTTTTTATATTGAATTCCTCCACTTCTTTAATTATGAAGATGTATATAGTATATTTGATTATTGAATAAGATAAATGATT
>JZLH01S0616086.1:5798-21647 GCA_001188425.1 Eucidaris tribuloides
ATGCACGCCTGCACATGCCCTCACGCACATACACACACGTATATACACAATACGTTTATAGATACATGTATATAGATTCATAGATAGATAGATGGATAGATAGATAGATAGATAGATAGATAGATAGATAGATAGATAGATAGATAGACAGAAAGGTGAACGTGAAATACTTCACTACACATAGCATAGCACCATTAATTACCAGGTCTCGCAGCAGTCTTTTCATGTTTTGTTCTGACGACGTGATACTCCTAATGGACACAGAAACCACCACTGGCACTCGAACGACGATAATAATAATAATGATACCACTACTACTACTACTACTACTACTACTACTACTACTACTACTACTACTACTAATCATAATAATAACAATAATTATAATAATAATATTTATTATTATTTTTATTTACCCATGGTAGCCACTTCAGTCAAATAGACTGTTCTCCCAGCGGGCCCTGCATAACATAAATGTTATGATCACCCTTCTCTGTTCTAGAATGCCGAGCGCCTGGCTAGAAAGCGGATGGTACCATATTTAAAAGTCTTTGGTATGACCCGGTCGGGGCTTGAACCGGCGACCTTCCGGACTTGAGGTGGACGATCTAACCACTAGGCCATCACGATCTTCCGGAAGAGAGTTTACGAAGTATTGTATTTGTATTTTGTATTTATTTATTTCCGTATAAAAACATAACAATCATAACAATAACAATAAAATTGATGATACTAAACGGCTGGATGGCCCTACTCAGCCATGCCTACATGGCATGGCTGTT
The DNA here is from genome assembly GCA_001188425.1 of Eucidaris tribuloides. Lineage (NCBI taxonomy): Eukaryota > Metazoa > Echinodermata > Echinoidea > Cidaroida > Cidaridae > Eucidaris > Eucidaris tribuloides. The sequence goes on from JZLH01S0616086.1 coordinate 6,581, forward strand.
CTGCCGAGGGGTCCAAGTAGTGGTCATTGGTCTTAAGGACATCGTAGATGGCTGTGTCCACTACCATACATTATCCATCAGCAGGGAGCCTGTATGAGGCATTTATGTGCACCGTTAGATTTTTATGCATCCTTTTTATATTTTGTTGATAAGGGCATGATCGAGTTGTCATTTTATTACGTTCAGTACATCAGGGAAAATGTTTACTTCTAATTTTACTATAAATTCAGATACCTAATCTTAAAGTCAGGGGATCCCTTTTGCATGCCTAAAAACTAACATTGTGTACATACAATGGTATTTAGAAGAAAATGCCATCTGAGAACCTTTAGCAAAGTACAGGAGCTAGAAACTCAGTTTTAGTGGAATTATAGTGACCGTAAGACTCTGATTTGAATTTTTTTCTCGCGAGGAAAAAAATCCTACCTTAGAACGTACATTAAACGGCTATTGTTTTTCTTTCACATTTTTCAAATTCTAGGTGATTACTGACCCCTAGATTTCACACACATGCCCTTCATCAATAGCCCAAGGACATGGGTTGGCTTTTCCTGGTCTGCGGGGATGTTTGCAAATGAGATCCACTGCCTTTTCTCCAAACCTGCCGTGAATGGGTCCGAAGAGCTACGATGACTGTGATATCAGAGTCACGGTCAGAGCAAATTGCAATTCGTAACGGGCAAGGACACGAGTGTTATTCTTATTTGTAGCGTCCGGAAGAACAATCATGTTCTCGAAAAACATCTGTGAATTCCATCATGAATACACGTAGATTTACGCAGGAATGTTGGAAAGCCGGGATCATGTTCGAGTCAAGGTTATGATAAGGTGAGGTTGCTTCCAGTCTCGAAATGAGATATCTGCAGTATACATGTACTAAGCACATATTCAAGGAAAGTAACGACCAGTATGAATCATACAAACCACGTACATACTCAGAAAAATAGGCTCAACTTTGCACCTTTAAAGGTGCAGACCAATGTCACACTGGGAGCACCTTTAAAAGTGCAACTTTGCACCTTACATTTACAAATATTTAAAAACTCGTACAAATGTGACCTTACCGGGACTCGAACCTGCGACTTTCCGCACGTGAGACGGACGCTCTACCCACTTGGCCAACACGCTGGCCGTGAAGGTGTGTATTTTCACATAGTTATATAGTGTTGAAGCCGAAGGTGCATTATTTTCATCCTTTAAGGTGCAAACTATATGCCGTTTTCGTAATTTATTCAAATTCCATACATACCTTTTAAACAAAGGTTGTTTTTGACAACCTGAAAGCTTGTCTGAGCTTGCCCGACATAGAAAATAGTATAATGTATGCAAGTTGCATTTTCCGTATTGAAATTGTATTCATTGAAACAGATGGTAGAAATAGCTCACACCAGGCTTCGGAAGAGAAAAATCCATAAATTTGCATAAATGTGCACCTAAAAGGTGCAAACTTGCAAACATAATGGAGTGGGGCGAGCGTTCAGCCGTAAAAGTTGCAGAGTTGCTCGAATACCGCGGTAGAAATTGCTCTGCACCTATTTCCGCAAAGTTGCTCGTTGTGCGCACCTTTATTTTTTAGTGTGTAGTGATATTATTTTACGTACAATTTCTCTGACCATATACAAAGCATTACCAAGGCAGAGTGTCTTTTTTGCAAGCCTAACAATTAACACTGTGTAAATAGTGGTATATAGAAGAAAACCCCAAGCAAGAACCTTTAGCAAAGTATATATAGGAGCCAGACACTCAGTTTTAGTTGAATTAGTAACCGCTAGACTTTGATTTGAATTATTATCTCGTAGAGACAAAATTTCTACTAGTCTAATGGTGTTCTTTCAGACCCTTACGGAACATGTCATATGACATTTATTTAACATTTTACCACAGTTTAAAAAAATCTGAGCTACATGATTCCCCATGCTACCATTGTCTTTGATAAGGTCTAAAAATGAAGCCCTGAAAAAATTGTATTTCAAAATGATTAGGGGGCCTATTTAGTGCTTTAAAAAAAAATGAAAATCGTAAGTTGACCGGATTCACCTGCCCATTTCATCCCATAGACTTACTGTGTGTACACCTAGGCTATTTATTACTCGCCCCGAGTACTAATTGTTTATTCATTCATATCTTGCCAGTGACAGCATAAATTTCCAAACTTTTGTATTCTAGGGTGTTTATTTGTCCATTCAAACACTACTATATAGCTCAGATATCAAAGTTTGACAATTAATTGAAGCTCCACAATGTTAGCCTATCACTTTAACATGTAACATATGACATATGACAAATTGCATGCATAAGTCTCATGCAGATTATTATTCATATACCAAGGCATGGTTACTGAAATTAAACTGATTTAATATCGTGAGTTTCGCACTGAGTCTAACCATGGACCTACAACGGTCTAGCATGGCCGTTACTCTTTGATGTATTTTTCAAATTGTAGGCAATTAGTAATCTTCACATTTCACAACATGTCGTTCATAAATAGCCCAAGGGCATGAGTGGTGGTTTGTTTTGTGCTGCGGGAGCTGCGAATGAGATTCTGTGTCATTAAGATATCGCACTTTTTCTTCCGAATAATTGTTTTGAAGATTAGAAGACTTTCTAGGAAACTGAATGTTTAATGAAAAGGATCCGTGTGATCCGTCATCAGGGGCAGCATTAGGGTAAAAAATTTAGGGGGCGACGGGGAAGCTGTTTCACGGCTAAATGGCGAAACGACAAGCAAAGAAAAGTTCATCAAATCCGACGGCAACCTGTTCCAAGGGCCAACGGGAACCTGTCACGACTAAATAGTAAAACGACAAGTAAAAAAAAGTGTGTGTGTGTGTGTGTGTGTGTGTGTGTGTGTGTGTGTGTGTGTGTGTGTGTGTGTGTGTGTGTGTGTGTGTGTGTGTGTGGTGGTGTGTGTGTGTGTGTGTGTGTGTGTGTGTGTGTGTGTGTGAGTAAAGTAAGTAGTGTGTGTGTGTGTGTGTGTGTGTGTGTGTGTGTGTGTGTGTGTGTGTGTGTGTGTGTGTGTGTGTGTGTGTGTGTGTGTTGGAGGCGGCCGGGACGGGGGGGGGGTTGTTGGGACATCCTGTCCGAAGGCAACCTGTTCCACGGCCAAACGGGAACCTGTTGAATTAATGCGATGGTGTGTCGGTACGTGTATGCCGAGAAATCTTGCCCCCCGAAACACTACGACCCTCCTGATTTACATTACGTCACTCTAAAAACTGAAATGTTATTTCAACATTTAAAAGGGCCGAGGAGTAACCACACTTTCTAAATGTTTCATTCAACCTTTTATCCAGTTGAATTCAACATTAATGCAGCTGGTTAAAAGGTTAAATGCAACATTTAGAAAGTGTGGTCACTCCTCGGCCCTTTTAAATGTTGATTTAGCATTTGAGTTTTTAGAGTGTTTGAAATCCATCGGAGGGTGCCCCCTCACCCAGTGGTGCACCCCTGTGCCCCCCTCCCCCAGTGGTGCACCCCTGTTTGTCATAAGAAATTGCACCTGGACGTGACACGGATAATCGCGGCATCAGACGGGTTTAGACAGGTAGTCTGGGTAGCAGCTCAATCTGTCAATCATCGCCGGAAAATGTGACCGAATGAAACCTGAGACGCTGATGAAGAAATCAATTTCATCATGAAATTCCGTAAAAACTTTCGAAAATCACATTTTGGAGTGTTTCAATCGGCAAGTGTTGGGAAGTCGTTGACTTTTCCTGCTCACTGTTTTTGGAGAAAAATCAGTTCACACAGATTGGTGAACGTCCACAGTTGATTAATGTTCCGAACATCGATTCTGTCAACAAGAAAAAAGCAAAGGTAAATTTGTTTTGTTTTTTAATCCCTGAGATTTTAATTCAGACAAAATCTATCAACCTGTGACCGTTCAATCCTGATGCACGTCTAAATTTTGTGTAATATTTATATAGTCATTGTCTCATTGATGTTCTTGGGCGCTTTGATACTCGTAACATTTTTATGTGATACGTTATTACATTTCAACCACTTTCTTTCCTTTTTTATGACCTCAAATTAGGGTATGTTTTTCCGTAAAATATTGTTTTTTCATTTTCTTTGCAGAAACTTAATTTTACTGCCAATTTGTTGACTTTCCTCATTTTTAAGGGAAAACATATGTTTTCACCTTTTACGTACTATCTCGTTTCTGTAGAACAAATTTGTAGTATCAATAATGAAATGTTTACTTCAGTGAGAATTTGCATTACTAGATTTATTATTTGTATTTGTAATCAGTTTTTTTATGTACATGCATTAATTTTATGTTTCCTTTATTCGGTCATTCGAAAGTTTCTTCACTAAAATTTGCTGGCTGAACAATTGGTTCATGCCCTCGATATCCTCCCGTTCTGATTTTTGTAAACTCACTTTTTTGTAACCTCCCACAGAGAGACATTTCAAGAATACAACGTCTACAAAAATTGTGCTGCCAGATACTCACGCTACACCAACAGAAACCATCCCACATTACCCAATTCCTTCGCTCAGCTCTCATGGCTCCCTGTTGATAAACGCATGGAATATTTAAGATTCATCCTCCCTTGGTACCCATACATTACACCCTCATCCGCCGCCTGTTTACACTACAACACTCCCTAAATACTACACCCCTCACCGAACTCATCCGAGTCCTCAACCTCACAAATTTACCAGGTACTCGAGTCAGACGGAATTGGGGGGAAGCGTTCTTCTCACACACAGCCACTACATCTGTGAGATAATCTCCCTATCCACTACGCCAAGCAAAATTGTACAGTATTTAAATCAAACTCTGAAAACTTATCTCTTTGAATGTAGTATAACACCTTTGTTAATTTTTCCATTAACCACACCATGTATCTGTAAATTGTATTATGATGTTGTGTTTTGTTACATTCTTTGTATAAATGTTGTTTCTAATGCGCCATGAGCATCTTTTATTGGTGGAATGTGCGCTATACAAGAATTCACTATTATTATTATTATTATATTAAACTAATAAAAGTGATGATCACTACTATGTATGTATGTATGTGTGCTTGTATGTATTTATGCTATACATACAAGAAGTACAATGACACATAAAAAAGAACAGGAAGTAACATTGTCATGAAAAGTTGGACATGTCACAAAATGAAAATGGTATAGATAAACTCTGGATGAATACTGCAAACAGAAAACATTCTCTTTTGAAATCATCAGAATTCTTGAACATGTTGAAATCCTTGTAAAATTGGTAAATTTTAAAGCGTATTTAAAGGTATAAACATACAAATTAAACTAATTAGGCAAATATTTCCATCGCTGTTTCTAGCCAAAACATATCGTAGGTAGGCGTTTATAAACTTAACTGCTTCTAACACAGTTAACACAAGCCTGAACTATCTAATAATAATAATCATAATGTCATTGCTGAATGACACAGAAGTACTGAAACCTTTTGAAAGTGCGATAAACTTTGTGTCAGACAAATTCTGATGAAAAGTCTCTATTCACAATTTCCGTCAAATGGATTTACCAGTTTTGTCAAAATATCATTGCGCGTTTAACCCCCAACTTGGGTAAAGTTTCATCATTAATGAACGATGAGTCTGAATATGTCACTGTGGCCAGATGGAACACGTGCCCATCATATGTTTTCCCTATGTCTGTCAAATCGGGATGGAGTTACGTTTTCATAGAATTTGGCAAATTGCTTCCCGTGAGTGTAAACCCAAGGTTAGATGTTTTGTTTTGACGCCAGTTCACGTCAACTTGCTCAGACCACATTTTCCTCCCCACTACTAACCCGAAATCCTCGTTACCGACTAATGGAAAACCGTTAGTGACATTTCGAAAACTTCAGCTTACTTTTGTTTCGCACTGCCTGGTTTTGCACTATATGAACATACCTTTTTAAGAATATAAAACCGAGTCGAGTCTAGTGCTGGCCTCGCTGATTTGAGTGACAAGTCGCCAATTTGGGGATCACAGAAACATTTCTAGTCTGTATTTGTTACCCTATATAGTAGCTAATTTACTATGACAATCCGGTGATTTTAAGTGTGCTTTCTGTGCGTTTGGGGTCATATTAATGATTTTCATCACATCTACAGGATCAAAATGAGACTACTCGTTATAATCATCGCAGTTTTGGGGTTATCATTGTCGACCTCTAAAGCCCGCTTCACTGACGTCACAGAAGGCTCGGGAGAATCATCTCATCATCGACCATTCCTCGATAAAATAGACAGATACTCGCAATCGACATCGAAAAATTATACGAAACATGAGAAAGACCAGAGCCTAATTAATGAATTCTCGACGATGGCGACGAATACAACGACGATTATGACGACGACGGCTACAATAGTTCCAACACTACCACCTGAACTAAAATGGTATCTGCAGTATTTACAAATCATAGTTGAACAACCATTGAGAGAAGAATTTTCCGTCATTCGATCCAGCTTGCCACCCGTGGATGATGGGTAAGTAATTATTAGGCCTGATAAATGCTGTATACTAAACTGAAATGAAGAGCACGGAGAGCTCTAAAACTATTATTAGCCAAATTAACAACAATAGTAAAACAAAAAACAATTTGTCAAAAAACCCGGTAAAACCCCCGTTATTTTCATTACTCTGAAAAAAATTAGGGGAGAGATAGCTGCCCCCCCCGCCTTCATCTGGCGCCACCCGTGTCTTAAAGTGGAGACTTTAGCTTTAAAATGGTATATAATTTTCTTGGATGGAAGTAGCAAACCTATTGAAAACACCGTTCACAAGTTTAAACCATTGAGCCATTATCCTGATTATCAGGAAAAGGGACAAAACCAAACCCAAATATATGTCTCATTGACGTACGATGTAAGGAGCTAGTTCTAGTGCAGGGGAAATTTTGTACAATAGTACGTATTTAAAATCTAAAATTTTAAATTTTCGGCGCGCCAAAATTTGAGATTTTTTTCTTACTGTTTGCCCCCTCCTCCATCGAAAAATGAATCAACGCCCCTGGTTACTGACAGGGGCGTAGCTACGGGGGCCTGGGGGCACGTGCCCCCACGAATTTCGTGTGCCCCCAAGGTGCCCCCCACAAAAATTATGACCGTGAAAAATTTTTGACCTGGGATTTGGAGAAAAAAATGAGAAAATTTTGGACCTGGGATTTGGAGAAAAAAATGTTATCTTCACTACCTCCACCCTCCCCGCTGAGCGTGTTTTCGGCGACTGGCTTGACCTGGAAAAAAAATTTTGTACCTGGGATTTGGAGATTTTTTTTTCGTCAAACTACCACTGCCCCCCCCCCCCCCGCTGAGCAGTTTTTTTCCGGCGGGCGGGCCTTGGCCGCCGGATCCGGGAAAAAAATTCCCTGGGATCTGGGAGTTGGTGCCCACCACCCACAAAATTTCCAAGGCCACCCCCAGTACACCACCGCTGAAAATCTACCTAACGCCAACTGGTTACTAAATGGTGATGAGTAAACAATTGGTTACAATATAGTTCAGTAAAATTGATATGTGGGCAGGTTTGGGAATTGTAATGCTATTTTTTTATCTGATCTGTAGAACATTATTGAATGCCCTTGTTTTTTCATTTTATCTCTCAGAGCGAGTATGGAACAACCTCGTTCTCGCCTGATCTGTTCTACTACTGACTACGAGGTTCGACTTATTCGTGCATCCTGGTGGGCCTCGACCAGGTTGTACACCTCTTCGTTTGACGTTGCCATTTACATCGGCTTCCATCGTCTCTACAGATATATTCGAGGTCATAATGTCGAAGGTATGAAAAAATATGTTACCAATTGTGTGCCAATGTGTCAGGGGAGGGGAAGGGGAGTGGTGGGAGGAGGAGTGGCGAGGAGGGGGTGGGGAGTGGTGGGAGGAGGAGTGGTGGGGAGGGGGTGGGGAGGAGGGAGGTGGGTGGAGGAGGAGGGGGAGGGGAGGTGGAGGGGCTGTGCGCATGGGCGCAAATCCATGCAGGAATTCTATTCAAGTGGGGTGGGGAGGACACCTGTTGTTGTGCCCCCCANATGAATAGGAATTCCTCGTAGATTTGCGCCCATGGGGGGGACGGGGAGGGGGGGGGGAGGGGGAGACCTTCTTACTAAAATGGCTGTCATAGAGTTTGCACAGTGTTTATTACCATCTCCTTCTCTCCTCAATCGACGTCGTAAGATACCCATACATTAAACATTAGAGACACCATTGAATATTAGGTCCCCGAGGGGGTGAAGTGCATGTGTATGTGTATGTGTGTGTGTGTGTGTGTGGGGGGGGGGGTCGTCCCAGGAGCCACACTGCGTATACCCGTGTGACCCAAGTCATTCGAAGTTTTGTGTTATATAAAACAAAATATAAAATCATGTTTATATTAATCACGTTTCTCTACTGCGGAAGCAATAGACCTAACGTTTTGCACCATTTTTATTTCTGGTTTCAGGGATAACCATTCCAATGACAAAACCAGTAAGGATAGGGGTCAGCAGAAACGGTCAGAATTCGTTCACAGTAACGTTTTATCTGTTTAGCCATCATCGTCATCGTCTTGGATATCATTCCCCAACACCACTGAATAATAGGGTAAGTACAAATAATGATATCATTATAACAAATAATACCAGCAGCAGCCGCTGTGGGAATAATAGCGGTATCAATGGAATGTTAGTAATCAGCATCAGTAGCATCAGCAGCAGCAGCAGCAGCAGTACCAGTAGCAGTACTACATTAGCATTACTTCTACCATTACTACTACTACTACTACTACTACTACTACTACTACTACTACTACTACTACTACTACTCCTACTACTACGACTACTACGACTTATACTACTACTACTACTACTACTGCTACTACTACGACTACTACTACTACTACGACTACTACTACTGCTACTACTACTTCTACTACGACTACTACGACTACTACTACGACGACTACTACTACGACTACTACGACTACTACTACGACTACTACTACTACTGCTACTACTACGACTACTACTACGACTACTACGACTACTACTTTTACTATTACTACGACTACTACTAGTTGAAGTAGAAGTAGCAGTAGTCGTAGTAGTAGTAGCAGCAGCAATAGTAGTACTACTACTAGTCATAGTAGTGGTGGAAGTGTAATAGTAGTGGTAGAAGTAGTAGTAGTAGTTGTAACGGTAGTAGTAGTAGATGTATAGTAGTAGTCATAGTAGTAGAAGTAGTAGTAGTAGTCGTAGTAGTAGTAGTAGTAGTAGTAGAAGCAGAAGTAGTAGAAATAGTAGTAGTCGTAATAGTAATAGTAGTAGTAGTAGTAGTAGTAGTAGTAGTAGTAGTAGTGGTGGTAGTAGTAGTAGTAGTCATAGTAGTAGTTGTAGTAGTAGTAGTAGTAGCAGCAGCAGCAGTAGTAGTAGTAGTCGTAGTTGTCATAATAGTAGTAGTAGTAGTAGTAGTAGTAGTAGTAGTAGTAGTAGTAGTAGTAGTAGTAGTACTGAAAATATTAGTCGTATAGCCTGGTCATAGAAGAAGTCGTCGAGGTGAGCAGGAGTAGAAGTATTTCTCAAATAACCTGGATTGTATTGATGCTTAATTATGAGAGTGTGTTTTTAAAGGAGAATTCTGTGCTAAAAGCAAGTTGATTTGAAAAGAAGGAGACAAATCTATAGAAAACATCAATGAATGTTTGAGTTAAAAGTCGGACTAATTATCTGACTTGTCGGCAATTCCAAAGATCATTACAAAATTGGCAACATTGTGCCATTCACTGTGGTCAACCGTCAAAACGTTTTATACATAAAAGAATTACGTAGTTTTTTTTAATTAAATGTTTGTGCTTGAACATACTTATTTCACACAGGAAAACATGTTAAAAAAGGTGCTAGTATGGACACAATCGAAGTATAAGTGTGATGGCCTTGTGGTTAGAGCGTCCACCTTACGTCCGGAAGGTTGCGGGTTCGACCCACGGCCAGTTCATACCTAAAACTGGTATGTTCTGCTTTTTAGCCAGACGCTTGGCGTTCCAGAACAGAGTAGAGTAATAATAACATTTATGTTATCCAGGGCCCGCTGGAAGAACAGACTATTTACCGTGGGGTATGTACAAAATATTATTATAAAAAAATTACTTGTTTAGAGAAATTGAAAATTTAGTGATAATTTGTGTATTAATTGTGTTTTTGAATAAAAAACAATGAAACATGTCACGATATCGGGATTTTTAGGGGTATCTTTACTCCTGAAGGATTGCTTTTCTTCTTGTAGATTATGATTCTCGGGGAGGGTGCATCCTATTATTTCGTTCGTAAATTCGATGGATTTCCGATCAGTAGCCGAGTAGCCGAACAAGCCGAGTTCTTGCGACAGCAGCTTCTCGCCAGATTCAACGAATCGATTGTCGGGGAGGGATTCTTTGTCAACGTTTATGATTCGTAAGTACCATGGCGGAGAGGGGGGGGGGGTTGGGGTTAGGGGGTTCAATCCCCCTTGGGCTGCCGAGTGGAAATGTGATGTGCATGGAAAAAACGCCACCATGTTTAAAAAGCATTGGAAATTACTACAAAACCATCAAACTTATCAGAAAAATACTATTAAACATACACAAGTTTCATTTTTCCGGCGCATGTTGCGCGCAAAATTCTGTAAAATTTAAATTTTGGACAATTTTTTTTCAGTTTGGCCATCATCCGAACAATGGATCGACGCCCCCTGAGTCACCCCCCCCCCCTTAGCAAAAAGCCAGATCCGCTCCTGAGTATGCTACGACATACAGCGTGTCTCAACACAAATTGTGGAAGGTGGAAGATGGAAGCGCCATCTTTGGCCACTATAGGAAATACGTTTGTGATTTGATGCTTACATTAACGTCAAGGGCATAGTCTCAGCTTTCAAATGCCGTTTGTTTTGTTCAATTTGCTTGTCTTAAACTCAAGATATGTTAACAACTAAAAGGTAAACTCACAATTGTGACACTTTTACTACAGTCAATGAGAGCATCAGGCTCTCTTCCGTAAGTGGCACAATTGATTTTGCCCTTTCTTGGTAAACTAATTATCTCGAAGTCAAACTAAGTAAATTGAAAAGAACAAATTGCATTTGGGAGCTACTATGCCCTTGACTTGAATTTCAGCATCACGTCACATTTTTTTCTATTTGCCAAATTCTAATTCACTTGCCCAATTTTTTTGGAGACACGCTTTAGTTTCATTTGCATTCAAGCTCTTAGAACCGCACTCAGAATATCATAATTATGCTGGTTTGCTGTGATGACACTGAGAAAATTCATTAAAGTTTTACATTGTGTTCTAGTAAATTTTCACCACGGAGAAAAATAACTTTTTTTTAATTGACTCGCAATGCAGTATTACGTACAAAAACCCCACCAGAGACATATTTTCAAAGAGAAATCAGTTAAAAATATTCTAAAGGTTTCTCTGGAAGAATAGTCCGTAGAGCAAATAAATAAAACGGGAAAAACTTTCCAGAAGAGTGTTCTACTTGTCAAGTCAAAGTAACTCTTCAATGTGATAAAAATAACCTTTTCAAATTCCCTGTTAGACGTTTTGTAAGCGTATATCCAGGTAAGATAAAAAAACTTTAACATTAGGTTGAAGTGTTTATAATCGCATGATTTCTAAAAATGCCGGGTCAGATAAAGCTAAAAAAAAATATCAATATGATAGTTTTTTTTTATTCAGTTCGACTCTCCATGGTTAGATGTGTGCCATGTCTGTTTTTTCTGCTATTGTAAACGATACGTGTTTTTCAAATTGCCATACTTCCATGTCAGGTGGCAGTTCAATCTGTTAGCATAATTTGAAAGAAAAAAAATGTTCCAAGTGATTTGAGAGATTTATCCGGTGTACTCCCAAACATCGGCACGGCCTTGACTTCAGTGAAAGTGCGTCAACCTTCGATAAAGCTGATCGGTGGTGTAGGATTTAGTTGTAAATCAAACGATCTTAAACGTGTGCCGCTTATTTTTTATACGAAACCCCTCAAAAAGTTCTGCAACTCAACTTTGAGCGTTGATATCTCTCTTGGTATTATACCGGTAGTATAATTATTCTTGATATTGGTATCATTGAAAAACCTGTTCATTTCCCTCTACAATAATACCTAATTTGCCATGATTATGGATTCATGAACTGTGCAAGACATTTTAATAAGGGGCCAAGTGAAAAGTGAAAAGTTGCAAAATACATTGTTATTGTCACCTCTTCCGTGTTTATATGTATGGAGAGTGATTGTGTTTAATGGAGTTGTGATGGTTTTTAATGAAGTGTGGTGTTTTCACATGTAATTTTGAATATTAATTATGATTTAAGTGGGTATTTGTGAAATTATCATTGCGTATGAGTTTCATTAAGATTCCTGAGAGTTTTTCAAGGTCCCCTCCAGCAAACAGTCATCCATAAAGTACAGCTGAAGCCATTCTCTTGACCACAGTTTGAATCTCTCTCTACAAAACAATGCTAAAAGCAAGAAAGATTAAAATTGTACTTCACTACTGTATTTGCAGAACATCGTAACTCAAAACATATTAAATTCTCCAGAGAATATGAGAATACACCTTTGATACTCGTGCGTAACCACCTCAATGTCAATACACTTCATGCATCTTATATACAAAATACGGAATTTGCCATTGACAAATAACACTTAATTTTTTGCAACTCTTCACATTTCATTTGGCCCCTCATTCCATGAATCCATAATCATGGCAAATGAGGTATCATTGTAAAGGGAAATAAACAGGTTTTTCAATGATACTAATATCAAGAATTATACTGTAATACCAAGAGAGATATCAACGCTCAAAGTTGAATTACAGGACTTTTTTTGAGGGGTTTATAATTTCCATAATTTCTTCACCTGTTTATCGTTCATAGCTAAATTACTAGGAGACGTAATTTCTAAGATACTAGAGATCACCACCAAACGTTGATTAATCTGGTGATTTTATCTAACTTCCGCATTCCTGGGTTATTCTCATGACCAACTCCGTTTTCTTCCAAAACATAAAGGCATGTGGATTTCGTAATATTAATATGCACAAAAAAAGGATATATGAACTTTTAGCAAGGTTTAAAAATTATTTATTAAGTCAACATTTAGCATTTCCACGAATTATTATTTAACAAATTAATTAATTTTAATTATTCTTACTTGTACTTTTATTGTATTTTGAGATGATTTATTGTTTTGTTCGAAATGCGAAATAAATAAATCAAATAAATGAGATGAGGTTGCCCTTCTTATCCTTCTCACTACCATTGCCACATTATTCCACAGACTTTGCATGATATTTCCAGTGTGGCACCTGACATTATAAAAAAAAATAATTCTACCAAAATATGGAGATCGTACTTTTTCTACAACTGCTCCTCCTCTCCGGAATTCTCCACCTGTCCATAATCGAGCCACTTCCGTGAAACAGTTTAAGACCCTGTTGAAAACTTACCTTTTTAATAAATGATTGTGTCTGGAATGTCTCAGTTGTAGGTCGGTCAATTGGGGTGCACACCAACTTTGATTTTCAGATCAATTAATAATTAATTAATAATTTATATGTCTACTTATGGTTTCTCATATAATATTTGTATTTGTCTTTAACTTTTATTCCTGGTATTAAATTATAGACAGAAAACAGTGCGCGCGCTAAGAAACGCCCGTATTAAGCGCCAAATAAATGTTTTGTGTTATTATTATTATTATTATTATTATTATTATTATTATTATTATTATTATCATTATCATTATTATTATTATTATTATTATTATTATTATTATTATTATTATTATTATTATTATTATTATTATTATTATTATCTATTATTATTATTATAATTAATATTATTATTATCATTATTACCAGATATTTCAAATGACATGAAATAAGCCACATGGAATGAGCTGGCATGGAAAATTTTGAACATTTTAAAAAAAGTGCAGTTAACAGAATGATTGAACTCATTACAAACTCATTCGTTATTGCTTTTTGTTTATATTACAATTGACGTTATATGTCTTTTCCCTGTCTAGTCCACTACAAAGCTACCGACGCGTCACAATGAAATTCTACCATCAGACTACCTGATATACGAAAACCAATTCGACCCTGGGAAATGGGTCGCGATAAGTCCGCATTCTGACATTGACGGTAAGTTAAACCGAAAGCATTGTTTAACACTAGCTGCCGATGGGCAGTGCATTAGTGGGCGATAGAGGAAGACCAGCCCCCCCCCCATTTCAAGTGGTGGTAATCACACGTTATTTGCCACCCCCCCCCCCCACACACACAACTTTAGGGAACGTGGGTTAACAGGTACATAATATTAAGGCCGATATAATATGACGCCCCATTTTTTATTATACATATGATTTTGAACTGAATTTAATTTTTATTATTAATCAAACTGCGATGAATATTATGAACATTATACAATACAATATCGATACCATACAATAAATACAAATAGCAAATACAATACAATACAATACAATACATACAATACATACAACATACACACATACATATCATACAGAATACATACATACATACATACATACATACATACATATATCATACACATACACAAATATCGAGTTAGAACATAATAAAAAAATAATGAAAAATTACAGAATGTATGGCATAGCATAAACAAAGGCTGGTTTTGATATATGGGCTAGCGAAAAATAACATGTTAATTCTAATCATGCTGGGTAGTGCGCCCATGTGTATGAAGAATAACGAATTAAACAATTATACACTTTAGACAAATGAACAGAATATTTACGCTATGCACATCAGATAATCATATTGGTCCAGAACCTTTGATCATGACAATTATGATTATAGTCTTCACATCCAAAAGGTAAGGAAAAGTGCCAAATATGGTAAATCTGATTTTAAGTATGAAAGTGAAGTGGTCCTCAATATCAGAAGATTTGATGCCCCTCACAGTGTTGGCAAAAAGGTAAAATATTTATATTGTTTCGCCAAAGTAATTTTTCTTTCTATGCTATCATTCAAAGATGTGCGATTTTATCAGTGTATCGTGTTGAGCAGGTCACATATAACTGAAGCGGACCAG
>JZLH01S0616102.1:37850-51767 GCA_001188425.1 Eucidaris tribuloides
GACAGGTACCTACCTGAATAATGGTGTGATATCAATAACTCAATTTTCATCAAAAGTGGATCTAGTCCCTTTTGGAAACGAGCTCTTCAAATACACATTTTCTATATTAGGCAATCACTAACAAGTCTAAATGTCGGAAATTTGTATGAAAAACATCCAACGTTAACCTACCCGTTTGAAAATATTATTTAGTAATTTTATTTCAGCTATTCCTCAACTATGCAAAATTGTGGTAACAAATGAAATTCATATATGTTAATTCTTATAACTCTTATTGAAAAGGTAGTGTTTGTGACTGAAACTTGCGCCAGTGATATGTTCAAGAGTTAATTACGAACACCTTCTAAAACCATAGTTTATAATGATAGGTTTGAAATATTTCGATATGATCAAGTACTGTCAAGTCTCTTTACATCCCAAAAAGGACGCTATGGCAGTTTTTGGAAAATGTTCATTTATGTATCTGGATGTTGCAGAATAAATGGTCCATCGAGAATGCAGGTTCGACTGACTTTAAGGAACGTAAATACAGCAACGTGGGGTGAATATGTTTACGTCTATGACCATTTATCATCTCGCGACTACCGTGTCTCCCAGCTTGGTGGCAATATAGATTTAGATATATCACCATTGGTGTCGTCACGTGGAGCACTGACTTTTGGGCCTGATGATGGGAATAGTGGTGCCAACGGACGAGGATTTCTTGCCGATGTCAACATGTCAGGTATGGTTAACGGACAATAACTGAGTTTAAAATCTAGGAACCGTATATAATGCGAAACTGATTTAGCTCATTATTATAACTATAATGTGTGTAAGAAATGTGAACAACAAAAGCATAACAAATTAAACATTACAGTAGCCTTACCACGCATGGAATATCCTCTTAAGGCCCTGACTACCTACGATCAAATGAGTCCGCTCTTTCTGATGAGGTATAACTCTTTACTTTACTTACTTTACTTTAATCCAACGATGATTGTAGGACTTCGCCTGTTCATCGATCGTAGATTGCAATCACAAAAGGTTGTACAGTTTCCTTGACTTATCACTTTAAAATGCATGTGGGTCAGGACAGTGCTGAAAAAGACATACAGCCTATACAGGCTCATAAACAAGATATGATTACTACACCAATATTTGTCAGCATTTATAAAGACGTTTACAGAAGTTGCATGAGACAACACAATCTGGAAGACTATTCCACAAATCAAACTCTTTACTGAAGAAATAACTTTCTCACTCAAACGAGAATACTGCTGTCTAGTTTCAATTATGACCTCTAGTACGTTCGTGTGCCAGTCCGTGAAAAAGTTATGTTGACTTTATACACTGCCTGCAAGTATTTAAACACATCAATTGTCGCCCTCCACCGCCTATGAGCAAAGTTGAGCAGTTTGAGCTTCATGGCAGGCTGCTCACATAAGTCAATTACTAACCCAGGATCATTTTAGGTGCACTCTCTGTACATCTCCAATTCCTCGCTCTTCCTATTCTATGGGGGACCATGCTGCCTTGACCATACTCTAAAAATGGGTCTTAACAGACCTTAAACAAAAAACAACATCGTAGCAGCATCAATGATTCACGATGTCTTTGACGATTTTCCTAAAACTTGTTAGCTTCAGATTGCTTGGGAGACTGATTTTGAAATACAGTTTTGCAGTCTACTTAAAACTCTACTTTCTCAATATGGACTTCGTTTAAAGTTACTTCCTTATTCTCTCGTCATATATTATTCTGTTTGCATATGTGGTTTGATTCCAAGCTTTAAGACAGTCCAGATTCTACAGATGCGAATCGAACTGCCACTTGCAGCCATTCCTTCCAGTTTCATAATCACTTTGAAGCTGCCACAACAGAATCTCTCTATCCGAGCTACAAACTTGTATCATCGTCAAACATAATGACCTTGACTTAACTATCGTCAGGAGGTCGTGACATAGATCAAAAAGGAGGTTCTGCCAACACAACTGCCTGAGGCCACGCCACTCATACCTCTCCCCAAGAGGACTCCTTTCCACCAACCACAAACCCTCTGTCGCCTTACGCGTCAGAAAAGATTCACAAAAAACGTACCTTCAATACCATAAAGATTCCAACTTTACAAGGAGACGTTGGTGAGTGACGTATCAAAGCTTCATAGAATCCTATAGTATAGCCTCAATTGTGCCACCCTTCATCCAACGCTCGCGTCCATCCTCATCTACCTTCAAATTAACTCAGATAACCTTAACACCTTATTAACCCTTTGGAGGCTATAATGTAAAATATAGTCGAAAATCTCGGGGGTACCGAAAAATCTCGGGGTCCCACCCCCCCCCGAGATTTTCATTACTTAATTAAAAAAAAAACGAAAGACATTCAGAATCTGTTATTGGTGTGATATGACCTTTGAGCATAAAGCTTTCAAATAACAAAAAATGCCCAAAACAATATGATAAACAATTAAATATGCAATTACATATTATTTGTATTAAATATGTTAAATATAATAAACGAAACGTATGCAGGAGATTAACAAACCATAAGCAAAGCTTAACTATGGCAGCGGCCTCATATTTGCAGGAACAAAAAACAAAAACAAAAATGGAACTTAATGTTCAATACACTTCAAAGAAAACAAACTGATAAACAGTGCATGTAAACATTCACAAAAAAGATTCAAAATGAATGTTGTGTGCATGTGTGTTTGTCTGAAGATGTACGGGGTGGGATCATGCATGTACATGTGGATTTATAATTGGGATATGCTTGCATTTGTCTAGGGTGCTTTTTAATATTGAACTTGCCATATTGTATGTATGCATGACTGTGGTGCCAAATTCTAGGTATCAATTTTGCGTGATGCGGCTGCTAAAATTCAGGTTTCGCAATATTGCCCTTGAAAAGACTTGAAATGAGTTCGTGTAAATAACGAAATTTTTATTTATTTATTTTATTTATTTATTCACCAACTCATGGGTAGGATTACCCTTTCAGCCAGGGGCTGATTTCCAAAGGGGTCCATACCATACATTAAAAATGACATTCAAAATATTATGATAATACAATGACATAATTATTATAGAAAAAAAAATACGTCCAACTGATAACGAAACACTTGTTAAATTAGACGAAGAATAGAGTATGAAAAACATACCAGGAATGGAGAATGATCAATCCCTGACAAATTCAATTTCATGTAGGCCTTTAGATTGATTAGGTTTATTTAGGCGTACATTTAGATTTCAAATGTTTTGTAACAGACGCGTTGAATGAGTTAAGAGAGAGACATTGTTCCAAGTACTGCGGTAAGGAGTTCCAGATATCTGGTCCATGATGCTGAATAGGTTTTTAAGCTAAGATTATTCTACTGTTTTCTAAATAATAATCTTTAAAATGGTGCTTTAAATATGAATGCATGGTTGAATTAAAAATATTTTTTTTTAGTATTAATGGGAGATTGAATGTGCATATCTACACATGAATATGCCCGTTTGCAAGGTGTGTATATCTTCTATTTTTAGAGTATCTAAATGATGGAATAGAGATTCATTGTGAGATAAATAATGAGAAGTGAGCAGTGATAACGTTGGTGGTTCTACAAATGTTCCATAATATACAACAATGCATAATGGAGCAGCAATAGCTATCAATACTATTAAAAAAAAATCCATCACACTACGGGTATTCGCAAGTCAAGTTGTATCGTACGATGAGCTGCCATTTTGACGTAAGTTTACCGGCGATCGGTTTGCAACTACTCGTATCTATATAAATTCCCTCCTGGAGTGGCAATCAGTGGCACGATTATTGTACGATGATTGCACGATGCACGCACGATCACTGGCGATGACTTGCCACCACTTTGCGATCATTTTAATCGCAGCCAGGTTTTTGTAACAGTTTGGAAACCTATTTTCGATCGCAAGTTCACGTGTTTTCACAAGTGATTACCATGGTTTCTTACGATCACTCGCACGTTCTTCTTGCGAACACTCGCGATCACCGGCAATAACTCGTCGTAACTCGATCAGAGGTAGTCACAACTGCTAGTGTGACCAAGGCCTAAGACAAATACTTGCGAAGTACATAAATAAAAAAAGACAAAACACAACATCAACAACAACAACAAAACGAAACCTTTTTAAGGGATATTTTGCACACTTCGTCGGTTGTCAGGCAAAAGAGCTCTAGCAACTGTTCCTGGCAAAAGGATCTAAATCTGTAATTGCCTTTAATTTGAAAACGATTGGCTTTTTCACATTATATCAAAGTAGTATGTTATTTTTAGATCCTTCTGTCAGCTTGTTAAGTGCAAATATCAAATAAAGCGATATTTCTCAAAATAGAGATAATTACTGTTAAGGTCCTTTTGCCGGGAACACATGCTAGTGCCCTTATGCCGCACAACCGACGACTTACAAGGTTTGAAGAATCATACCTCTCCGTATATTTCACACAGGTGTTCAGATTTGGGGATCAATCGATGGCGTGTCTTCATGCGGCGGCAGTATTGTATTGGACAGCTCTGTTCATCGGCAGATATCGAGCAAGGGGTAGTTATAACATGATAAACATCTGGGCTAATTGGAGTGGTGAATTGCACGAGGACTGCGTCTAGCATGAATGTTACATGCACAAAAACACTTATCAGCCATGCATCTTCAAGTATGTATATCTGCTCCTGTTGGCATGCAACAGTGTGTTCTGAGTAGCAGGTTCAACTGACTTAGGGACGTACACACACCACCGTACATTCCCTATTATTATGAACAGGTTACCATCTACGACCATCCATCATCTACCAGCTACTATGTCTCTACCTTATAGGCAATATCGATGTAGATATGTCACCACTGGTGTCGTCACGTGGATCACTGACGTTGAAGGTTTATGACAATAAAAGTGGCACCAACGGACGGGGATTTGTTGCTGATGTCAGCATGTCAGGTATGGCTAACGAACAATAACTGGATTTAAAACCTAGCAACCGCATATCATACGGAAGTTATTTAGCTCATTATGGTAACTATATAATGTATGTACGAAATGTGAACAAAAGCATAACAAATTAAACGTAATAGTAGCTTTACCACGCATAAAATATCCTCATACAATTCATACAAATAATTTCGAACTATATAAATTAAAAGAAAGAAAGAAAGAAACAAACAAACAAATAACAAATTTTGGGATAGTTAGTAGGTTGTCCGGCAGAAGGGCCCTAGCAAATATTCCCGGCAGAATGGTCTCAACTCTTTACACGCTGAATTAATTCTGAATGGATAATAATGATGATTGTTTGATATTTTCTTTAAATCTTGCTTTTCTGATTGCACCATTGATACTGGTAGTTATTATATAGATGTCGCTTAAGCACTATATCCATTTGTTAGCTTTTCTAGTACAAACGTAACAGAGAAAACTAATTATTACGATTGTTGAATTTAACTGTTCGAATGTGCAAACATCGCAACTTTCGCGTGCAAAGGGTTAATCTTTAATTTACTTGCTTTTACTTTGGAAACCACTGGTCATTTCACGTGAAATCAAAGTAGTGTGTTATTCTTAGATCCTTCTGTCAGACAGTTAAGTGCAAAATATCCAATAAGAGAAATTAGAGAATAAGTACTGTTGTGGCCCTTCTGCCGGGAACACATACTAGGGCCCTTCTGCCGGACAACCGACGGCGTACAAGTTTTCAAGAATCATACCTCCCCATATATTTCATACAGACGCTCAGATTTGGGGATTAACCGACGTCGTGTCTTCATGCGGCGGTAGTATTGTTTTGAACAGCTCTGTTCGCAGTCTTACATTGACAACACCCCACTATCCTAATCTCGACGGAGCTTGGTATCAGTGCTACTGGTATGTAAACAGCCCGTCGGATACTACCATACGAGTTCAGTTTACTGATTTCGATTTACGCGGAGGAAATGTACAAGTATGGAATGGTCCGTCCACATCGTCTCCACGAGTACTATACGCTGGAGCCGGGTCGACTCCGCCAAATCCCGTGTCATCTACCAGTAACGTCACTACCATCTACTACTATTCAGCTAGGCAGACATCGGGACGTGGAGCAAAGTTTGTCGTCAATTCAATATACGGAGGTTTGTACCATGAGGCAGAATGCTGCTTACTTCCTAGTAAGTCAAACTGACTCAAGAATCAAGGCAATGTTAGCAATCTTTAGTTCTGATTTGTAAGGAGTGGATCCTGTAATTTGATATTTTGCAGTCATGATGTGCTATGATGTCCAAAGAGCAGGATAAGCATTTATTTTAGTGTGGGGCTGATATTTAAAGGAAAGTGTAGCCGGCAAATAGCAGGAATAAGTTAAGAAAAGTATGACATTGTGAGAATCATGGTACATGGTGATAAAGGCAACCTAAATAAGGGGTACTGTGTGACACTCACTCTCATCAGCAAGGCCCTTTATATCCGTTAACTTGTGTTAATTTTACGCCTTTGCACGTTTCTTCCCTGAAAAAAAAAAACAGAAACAGCTATTATATAGGGGGTAGGAGCTTTAAACGGTGCATATTACCACGGCGCGACTAACACACGTCGGGCGGAATGCATCGGTCAAAACGTACTTGACATTTCAGGAAGAGTATAGTCCTCTCCATAATAATAAAGTGATAAAAAGATGATTTGCTGTATATATTAAAAAAATGGGAAAACACATATTATGCAATTTCTCCTTCAAATTAACACTTCAATGAATAACCGAAGTTGACACATTTTGTATATCTGTTCTGAAGAGTGTGGACCTAGAAAACTGGGTCCTTACGAAACAATTTTCCCTGACGAAGGAGCAACGACGCTCCGAAATTCGGATAAAGTAGTAACTTTTGTTGGCCAAATTTATGCATTACACATGACTTTTTCGGTTTGGTTGGACACGTTGGTTTCACTCAGAAACGATGCAATATGGGAGAATTAAACAAAAAAAGGAATTAAATTGGATCTACACACTTTTGGAAATAAACAAGAGTTTGTTTCCAAAAGGGGTACATCCATTTTTCATCACATTTGATTTTTTTTTGTGCAAAAACCCATAAAATTCTATAAGATGACACAAATGAGAAGATGAAATAAAAAAGCTGTGAAATTAGCAAAGAAAACTAACTTTCACTTTCAAAAGGGGGTACATCCCTGCTAGTGTATTTCAAAATGGGGGTAGACAAAAAATGAAAATTAAAACAAAACCTTAAAAAAATGAAAGCACACAGATGTGGTTTTATATTCGCATTGTGGAGAACTTTGTTAGGTTGGGTTAGTTTAACGTATAAACGTTGCAATATGGGTAAAAAACAAAATCTCATTTTTCTCAGAATGGTAAAAAGTGGATCTACCCCCTTTTGGAAATAAACTCTTCGTATACAGATTAAAAAGTAGGACGCATAAAGTAAAATAGAATTGAGATAAGGTTCACCCCGAGAATAATCACATAGTAGACATTTCTAGGCTTAATTTGCACAAGGGCTTCCAGAATTTTTTTCTTCAGGTGGAATTCCACCTAAAGAAATAAATCTGAAAGCGTTTGTGCAAAATCATCCTAAATATGTCTACTGTGTGATTATTCTCGGAGTGAATCTTATCTCAATTTGATTTATATATACAAAGTAAGGTAAGCCTTACGTATACATGATGTGCAATTAACAACACAGTTAATTGGACATCATCAACTTTTTTTTTTTAACAACTGTTATTGGCCCTTCTGCCGAACAACCGGCGACTTACAAGTTCTGAAGAATTATACCTCCCCATATACATCACATAACTGTAAAGATTATTAGCAGGAACCTACAAATAAACACTGGGTAAGGGTCCTTTCCTAAGCTACTTCCGCAATGAAAGTACCACTTCAGTCAAACTTGCTATTCAACAGCAAAATATCAAAACATGTCCCGCTATTTCACAATTACAATCCCATACAATCTCATATTACATGTACAACTCAAGTGCTCTTAAGAATGTAAACAACACTTCAAGTATCTTGTTCGCAAATGCCACCAATTTATTAAATCATTGAGTCTTATTCATATTATGTTCATTATTATTACCATCTCGTTATAATCTTGTAATGAGTCAATATGTGTACAACAAAGAAATTGCCCATTGAAACTGTACCATAAGTGTGATGTAGGATATTTATGCATCTTTTTCGATGAAATTGAGAGCCTGTGGTTTTGTTCCAATATCTGACGGATGTCACTTCGGCACCCTTTAGTATTATTTATAACGCAGCAGCTTATTGACTGTTTAATAACTTGTGTGTGAAAAATATATTCAGTTTATAAACATTAATGTAAATTTACGGTATTATGTTATGACTATTATCATTTTGTCTTCATTCGAATATATGTTTCGTTATCTAAATGGGACCTATGTAATGCAAACCTGCTTTCTATTCAGGTTCCAAATAGTACCAATTGGCACCTGTAAGATTCAGGGCTTGGACCCTTCACTGCCAAATTCAACAGAATATGAATATTATGTTGCAATGTTTTTTTTTCTTTTTTTTTACTTTGCACATATTTTCGTGTATGTACGTCACAATTGTTCATGGCGCCCAACACTGGCGTAGCCAAAGGGGTATAACGGGGGCTAGCCACTAAGCAGCCCCTAAAAACAAAAACAAAAAGACCTTCAAGTTACACATAAAAAACAAGGTTCCGCGTCTGACATTTTCCGGATATAGGAATAGCGCGTTTTTTTCACATCCAAATTTGCGGCAAAATAATCAGCCGATTTTTTATTTATTTATTTATTTATTTATTTTTTTTTTGGGGGGGGGGGAATTGTCAAAAAACACTAAGACCCCCGTAATTTTCATTACTTTGAAAACACAATAGAGACGGTTTCCAACCCCCTCCCTGTTGCGCCGCCCTGCATGAGGTACAACTTTGCAATGTATGGAAAATAAAAGTGATAAATTTAAAAGAAAGGGAGCAAATTATTAATGGATATGTTTTTGCAAATTTTCTTTATCCATTTAATAACTTATTTTTTATAGTGCTAAGCTCATAAGCTCCAATGGACGGAGATTTCTCGCCGATGTCAGTATTTCAGGTAAGGTAAGGGAGCGACAGTCGCGTTTTATATCTACCACTGTCGACGAAATATTACGACATATTTTGAAGATATAAAAGGCAACTGTCGCTCTTTTACCTTACCTGAAATACTGACATCGGCGAGAAATCCCCGTCCATTGGAGCCACTATTGTAGTCAACAAGCCGCAATGTCAGTCCTCCACGTGATGACACCAATAGTGACATTGATATTGCCTCTTAGGTCTGAGACCTGGAAGCTGAGAGATGATGGATGATCATAGATCTGAACATATTCAGTAGATCTTGTATCTGTGTGTACGTCCTTCCATGGCAGTCGAACCTACTTTCCCGCCAGACCTACTGCATGTACAAGCCAACGACAGTAGATTATTTTACTTCAAGATTAATCATCTTAATACGGTGAGTTCAGAACTTGCAGCAGCAGCAATAATAACAACAACATAAATTAATAAATTAATAATAATAATAATAATAATAATAATAATAATAATAATAGTAATAATGATGATAATAATAAAATGGCAATATTGGTGAAAATAACCATAATAAAAACGACAATGTACGTATGTCTGCTCATCTATCTGTCTATTCGTCATTGGCATCAGGTTGTTGACCTAATTATGTTTCGCATTATATCGAGCCAACGTCATTTTCATTCGTAATGGTAGTCATAGTAACAGTAATCATAGAATGAAAACAGTAATAATAAAAATAATAGTAACATTAACAACAATATTTATAATAAAAATGGCAATGATAACAGTAATAGTTATGATGATATAAGATATCATTATGATATTATCTTTATATTAATGCCAAAGGAACTCAAAGAAAAACATAACAAATTGCTTTTCAGCGCTTCAGATACCATTAGACACCGCTAATGCATAATAGTACATACATGTATGAGACCCATCCATCATCAAAATTTTCACTTTAATTTTGACCTGTTGACATTGTAACGTTGTTTGATCTACTGAATATAATTTTAGCAACATGGCATCCCATGGTACAAACCTCCGTATAATTATAGCATTAACGACAAACTTTGCTCCACGTCCTGACGTCTGCCGATTTGAATTATAGTGGATTGTCATAGCATTACTGGTAGAAGACACAGGACTTGGCAAGGTCGTCCCTCTGATTTGGGATGACCATCCGTTACCAATGTTGTATTGTACGTTTGCTGAACCGTGTAAGTTGAAATCAGTGAAGTTAACTCGAATTGTAGTATCTGACGGGCTCCCTACATACCACCAGCACAAATAGTAGGCTCCGTCGAGATTAGGATAGTGGGGTGTTGTCAATGTAAGACTGCGAACAGAGCTGTACAATACAATACTGCCGCCGCACGAAGACACCATATCGGTTGGTTCCCAAATCTGTGCGTCTGTTGGAAATATGGGAAAGTATGTGCAAACGAATTTTCAAGATTTAGATAAAAATTCACCTCAGCAAATTTGAAAATATAACAAGGAATTTTGGAATTATGTATTTTACAAGCTTTTCTCTCAATCGTGTGTGAATTTTCAATGGGTGGTAAGGCTAGCATTGTTTCCTTTTTGTTATATTTTTGTTCATATTTTGTACATACATGCTATAGTTATCATAATGTGCTAAATTAATTTTTCATAATATACGGTTGCTAGATTTAAAACTCGGTAATTTTTCGTTCACAATACCTGAAATGCTGACATCGGCAAGAAATCCCCGTCCATTGGTACCACTGTTACCGTCATAAAGCCAGAACGTCAGTGCTCCACGTGATGACACCAATGGTGATATATCTACATCTATATTGCCTTGAAGGTATGAGAAACGGTAGCTGTTGGAGGTAGACGATGGATGGTCATAGACGTAAAAATATTCACCGCTTGTTGCTGTATGAACGTCCCTCAAAGTC
This sequence comes from Eucidaris tribuloides, assembly GCA_001188425.1. Taxonomy (NCBI): domain Eukaryota; kingdom Metazoa; phylum Echinodermata; class Echinoidea; order Cidaroida; family Cidaridae; genus Eucidaris; species Eucidaris tribuloides. Next base: position 48,826 of record JZLH01S0616102.1, read on the forward strand.
AGTTGAACCTGCTTTCCCGATGAACTGGTTTCTCTACAGAAGCCTGATACATCCAATGGTTACAATGGGTATGCCTCAAAATATTAAGAACTTGTCATCTTTGGGTATATAATTCATGGAAATAAAGTCGCTTCAGTGTTTTTTTTTTCAAACCCTGTATGTTATCTCTGTTTCTTTAGCTTGATCAAATCTGAGCAAATACGGTTTGGTATGCAAATCAAAAACACATTTTTTTTTTTTAAATCAATATTTTAGCTTTCATTGTGCAATGGAAATAGACCGGATAGCAGCTATTCTTATCATCGTATTAATGATAATAATAAGAATGATAGTAAGTTTGACAGCAACACTACTACTAATTATTATAATTATACTTATACTTATACTTATAATTATAATTATTATTAATATTATTATTACGATGATGATAATTATTATCATTATTATTATGTTTATGATGATTATGATTATTATTACTATTATTGTTATTGTTATCAATATAAGGAATATTCATTTCTCCGTGGTACAATCGGTAATCTTTATGATTCGGTGGTAGTGTTTTAGAGTAAGTGGTAACTACATGACACTTGTCAGAAATATGAACTGCGGGTTTTTTTTTCTGTTTTTTTCTTTAAACGCATTTTCAATATTTTTTTTTCTTGTGACAGCCTTTCGTAGCATGAAATTTGTCAGAGAAACAATTTTCGTTATATGATTAAAACACGTCCTATTTTCATTTATCATGGCGTCGTACCATAATCATATTACATGGATGACTCAAGTGCTCTGAATAATGTAACGACACTTTAAGCATCTATCATGTAAATATTGCCATAAACGTTATACCAGTGCTTCTTATTCATACCAAAAATAACCTGTTTAATATTATTTCGATCTATATAGTAATGTGGTGCTCTAATATGTTTACAACATTTTCTTGGTTTCTTTTTTTCCCAGTGGCTACAACCCGGTCCAGTTTTAATTGCCTGAGAAAGGATTTGTTAATCTATTGGAATTAAACCACAAGGCCAGTGATAACCAAACAGGCATATGGATATACGCAGCTAATAATTGGATATTCAAGTAATTGACATATTTCTTTAATGTAAATGTAGGCCTATGTATATTTGTAGCTAAATGTACGTATGTTTGTGCAGCTGAATGTATTTGTTTTTTTTTATTGCAATGGTCAAAGTAATTGCTGCATTGAAACTGTAACATAAGTCTGGTATGGTATTTATACATTTTTTGATGTTGCTGAATTGGATAGTTTGAGGGTGTTGTTCCAGAATCTAACGGGCACCTCTTTGGCACCATTGAGCATTATTTTATTCGCGCACATATTATTGACTGTACAATACCGTGTGTATGATGAATATTTCAGTTTAACATTCCCTGTAAATTTAGGGTATTGTGTTACAACTGTTTTAATTGAGAATGTAAATATACAAATTAAAAAATAAATGATCAAACGTGCGAAAGCTAAGAATATAATACCACTGCTAGGCTTATAATGACTGTCGCGGAGCAATTATCGCAGAGCAATTGTCGTATCTTTAGCGGCAAATGTCTCAGGAACAATTGTCGCCGGAGCAAAAATCGGTTCGTCAGATAAACATATCCATATAATTTAACCTTAATTATACTTGTTTGTGTGAATTTGCAATGAATTGTATGAAGTTATGTACTTCAAATCTTAAGGACGTAGCATACACCAGTATCTCGAGTTGTGAAGATCCTAGCTACGTAATTCCTCTTTGCTACTGGTGTCTCGGATGGGGTCTAAAAATCATTATCTGCTTTTATAAAGTGAAAATTACGGAGCTACCATCCCAGTTTTCCCCATAGACTGAATAAATATCAACCGTGTTGCATTGATTCTAGGTTGTTTATTTGTCCATCCAAACACTGCCAGATAGCAAGATTGACTTTTTAAATGGAGCTTCTAACAGTGTTATACAGTATGGTCTTTAAAAAAAAAAACACGGTTTGTTCCTATTTATAAAGACGTTGTTGAGAAAAAAAAATCACCTTTATAACGAAAATATCCAATGTAACCTATTGGTTCCAATTCTGTTTTTATTCCTACTGTTTCTGTACTATAAAAAGGTAAATTAATGCCATACATTTTATTCGTTTAGCTCTTGCTAAAAAGGTAGTTTGTATGACTCAAAAATGCGCCAGTGGCATGTTACGAGTCAACTACGAACAACTTGTAATATAAAGGTGTAAAATAAAAGAGTCCAGCAAATTCAAATATGATCAGCTACTGTCAAGTTTACACCATATTTCATCAAGAATGGGGGAAAGATTCATGCAATGAAGTGACCCCCTTACAGGTAGCTAGAATTCTGGACTATCTTCAAGTGTTTTAAGTTAGAGTAGAATAAACGGTCTATCAGAAAAGCAGGTCGACTGACTTTAAGGGACGTACATACAGCAAACTATGAATATGTAAACGTCTAGGATCATCCATCATCTACCAACTACAAAATCTCAGCGCTTGGTGGCAATATAGATGTAGATATATCACCATTGGTGTCATCACGTGGAGCATTGATGTTGTATCTTTCGGATGGCAACAGTGGTGCCAACGGACGAGGATTTCTTGCCGATGTCAGCATTTCAGGTGAGATGAACGAACTCTAATTGAGGTTTACATCTGTCAAACGCATATTAAGAAACACCGTTTAACCACAATGTGGTATCTACGTTACTGGAAACATATACAGGGGCATATGCAAAGATAAACATATTTCATTTCATTTTATTTCATTTCCAACAAAATATAACATAACATACTATAATATATATACATGTGTACATTGTCAGATTGAAGTACATCAACACGAGAAAATAAATGAATATGCACAGTGACATTATCAATAATATATACAATCTACATTGTATTCAGAGTATACACAGAATTATATATTGCGATC
>JZLH01S0616113.1:0-15267 GCA_001188425.1 Eucidaris tribuloides
TGCCAATATGGATCTACATGTAATATACCAGAAATAAAAGAAAGTGCAGTATCAAAATGAATGTAATTTTAAAAGATAGAGTCTTAAAAAGTCAGTCACAGTTACAAATGTATTTTCACATAGAAAAGGGGGTAGTTAATGTGTCCATTCTTTCAGAACTACACAAATCAGGAAGTGAAGCATATATTTTTGCAAAGTATGATAATTTGAGATGGCTAATTGAAAAAAATGATGTGAAAAAGCTTCTCATTTTATTCAGTTTAACAATTACTTGATACTTGATTTTCCATATTTAGTGTCTGATAAGATTGTCTGAAGAAGCCCGTGGTGAAATCAACATGGTGGCATCGCTATGGCGACATGAAGTACGTCGAATCATGCGGGACCGCTTGTGTCGGACGTCAGATATCAACTGGTTTGACAATAATTTGGAAGACATCTGCAAGGCGGTAAGTTATTTACGTGTTGGGATGTTATTAATAGATAAAAAGATTGGTGAATAGATGTTAGATGGATGATTAATACACAAGTCAGAGATGGGTGATTAGAGAGGTAGATTAAGAGGATATTTGTAATTTGGTAAGTTGGTGGTATATTGGGGTAATATAGATAGATGAGGGATAGGAGAGAGATAGATAGATAGATAGATAGATAAAATACATATGTACATACATACAGACATACAGACATATATTCATACGTACATACATACCTACATAGATTGATAAATGGGTGGATAAATTGATGGATGCTAGATAGAAAGATAGGTGGATAAATGAGTAGATAGATGGATAGAAAGATAACAAGATAGGTGGCGACAAAATATATAGATTTGTAGATCACTAGACAAATAGCTGGATAGACATAAAGATAAACAGGAATATAGATGCATAGATAGCTACATGGATTCAAGTTAGATAGATAGACAGGTAAATAGAATTCTCTAGGATAGACAGATATATGGACAAATTGCTGAAAAGATAAATGTGCGAATGCAGTTGTAAGATAGATACACTTTTAGCTGGATTAATGGATAGAAATGGATGGATGGAGTGATAAATGATGTGGATGAGTATGGGCAGATGGATAAATAAATTGACCAATAGGTGGATAGATAGATAGATAGAGTATGGGCAGATGGATAAATAAATTGACCAATAGGTGGATAGATAGATAGATAGATAGATAGATAGATAGATAGATAGATAGATAGATAGATAGATAATAGATACATGCAGATTGAGAGAAAAACTTAAATATATATACTTATGTTTGAATATAAAAATTTGGTGATGGTATACATAGGTCAAGCATGTGATTTTGCACCTCTCTTCTTGTTCTATGACTACAGTTTGTTAAATATTGGTGTTGATTTTTAACTTTTTTTCTGGTTTAATGTTCCGCAGGAGATCCCGTCCAGTGAGGATGAGGAGGGTTTCTTCGACCACTTCGTGACTTTCCCGATAGAACACAGGAGCTACCAGAGACCTGTCACATCTATGTCACAGAAAACTGTCAGGGTAAGTTGATATATTTGAGCAGCAAAAGCCATAATGATGGAGTATTTCAAAGAGTTACTTTGAAAATGTATTTACTTTGTAAATGACAGGACGATTACTTAATTTAACCTTTTTCTCATGAGAACTGGGTGTGTGGTGTATCATATCCTTGGGAATTACAGAATCTTGGAGGCAACAAATTAAAGGGAACCAACACCCTGAGTAATTTATTTGCTATACATGTAGAATATATTTTTGCCATGCCCTCTGCAAAATATTAGCATTTATGATTACTCCGTTTTTTATTTATTGAGGTTTGAATGTGAATTTCAAACAACAAATAAAGTAAAAAACGACTTGGCATAGACTACTCGATCACCCGATACTATCAATCGATCGATCGCGCTATCGATATTTTTTCTGTCAAACGTCTTGATCGATAACAGTACAGCCGTTTGGCTAGAATGCCGCAGATACGACGGTCCGGGGACCTGTAAAGTTCACTGTCGGTCAATTTTACTGGTCCGACCTAGCCAGTTGAAATAAAAACGTTTATATATCAAGGAAAAAGGGTGCACATAAATTATATTTAGCTCCACATCACGCTAAACAGAAATGTCAGGTGTAGTTGTTTCCCGATCGGAAATAAATTATGGATACAGACCTATTCGGATTCATATGATACTAAAACAAATTTCGGGTGCTTGCTTGAGTGGTAATATTCGGCTCCATATGATGCAAAAATTAAGTGTGACATACAAAAGTCATGTAGGCCCTACGGATCAGTTTATATTTGTGGGTAAACGGTATAGTGTTCTACTCCCTGCGCCTTTTTTATGAACTTGAATATACGTCTGCAGTGATTTGTCTTAATAGGGACGCTGTGTTAATGGCAAAAAAAATGTCAACAGGTATTTTTTTATCAAAAGACCCGGATCCTGTTTGTGCTATTCTTGCGTAAGTAGCGGCGGGAATGGTATTGTCATTTTATTAGCCGCGTGTGTAGCAACCTGTACTGAATAAACTTGTGCAAATTACTTCACTTATTGAAAACGGTAATTTAAGAAAAAAAGTCTGCAACAAAAGGACGGGCGTGCGTCGCGTATATTGCATGAAGAAGAAGAGATTCTGCAAAATAATGATGTTGTATCACCACCAGAAACCGTTCAGTCTACACCCCCCCGTGACCCGGCGGCGTTTGCCGGCGCGGCATGCAGCGCTCATGGGACATTACTCGCACCACAAATACTAAGTTTGACCGACTTTCCTCCAAATAATAATCAATAGCCTCGGATGTGGCATTTAGATACAGGAAGCATATTATAGGCCATAAAAAATGTTTTTTATGCCAAAACTATGTCTATATCATTATATCATCCCTCAATACAGGCTTCTGTCTTCATCCATTTTATGTTCAATTACCCGCGGCAATTGCCTCGCTGTAAGCTCGACAGCCGAGTTGAGCCTGTGCAAGTGCACGCGAGTTTCTCAAGCGAGCCAACTGACAATTGCGTTCGCACTTTCGGCGGAGTCTCGACCCTTGCAACGGTCGCTGTTTGCGACCGAAAAGTCTCACACTTAGCAACTTTTTTGGATGAAGACTGTTTGAGATAGACTGGCTGAAACTTTGCAACGTTTTTTGATCAGGAACGCGACACGGTGTGGCGTATTGCGTACACACAGATCGATCATGAACTCCGGCAGTTTTGGTAAAAACGTACGCGTATAGCCAGAACGCGCACACATATAACCGGCGTTTACGGAACTGAGATTGAACGCGCGGAACTGAGTTCCAAAATGTTATGATTATTATTATCAAAATATGATCACTTCACGAGGTATGACATCTGTCTAGTGGTTATTTGTTGTGTATTCTAGCTGTACACAAATTTGATTTTCAGGGTGTTGGTACCCTTTAATCTTGTATCCAAGTTTTAATTGTTGCTGTCATAAAAACTCTGGGATCCAAGTCTCAACATTTATAGATATCTACTGTTGTTTTCAAGTCTACGACACAAACCTGCTGCTATGATTCCAAAATTTAGTTTAAAAACATTTTAATGATCTAATTCTTTAAAAATGAATCTAGCATGAATCTTGCTGTAATTGGGGTAATTCATTTTAACTAAAAGATGCTTTAATTGTTTTTTTTTCGGGGGGGGAGGGGAGGGGGGCGGGTTGTCTGGGTTGTCCTTCATCTAACCAGAAAATAAATGTTTTATGGTGTACTTACTAATTGATTGAGTTGAATGTTTATTCTACTTGTGTATGTACTTATTGTATATAATCATTTACTGTATTTGTTTATTAATAAATTAATTAATTAATTTATTTGATTGTTTACTTTTTCTAGGTCATCCTTCAACCTAGCTAGCCAACTGTAGCTAGCCTAGACCAGGTCCACAAGTGTGTTCTGTCCCATATGACCCTATTTATTTATTTATTTATTTATTTATTTATTTATTTATTTATTTATTTATTTATTTATTTATTTATTTATTTATTTATTTATTTATTTATTTATTTATTTACCTAATTGTTTATTTATTTGGTGTAGGTTATCCTTCAACCTGAAGCTAGCCTTGACCAGATCCTGAAGTGTGTCCTGTGTTATCTGACCCAATTTATTTATTTATTTATGTATATATATATATATATATATTTATTTATTTATTTATTTATTTATTCATTAAATATTCAGTTATTATCTCTTTCTTTCTTTTTTATTTACCTATATGTTTATTTGTTTATTCTGTTTAGGTTGTCCTTCAACCAGTAGCCAGTCTAGACATGGTCCACAAGTGTGTGTTGTCCCATTTGACCAGATACTTTGAGAAGTTTGGCAATGTCACTCTTAACGTCATGCTCTCTGATGACATCATTTATCATGTTATTTATTTATTTATTTATTTATTTATTTATTTATTTATTTATTTATTTATTTATTTAATTGTTTGTTTGTTTATTTATTTGTCCAGGTTGTCCATAAGTGTGTGTTGTCCCAACTGACCCGATACAACAAGGAGTTTGGCAACGTCACCCTCAACGCCATGCTCTCCGATAACATCATTTATCATGTTATTTATTTATTTATCTATTTATTTATTCATTTATTTATTTGTTTGTTTGTTTGTTTGTTTGTTTATTTGTCCAGGTTGTCCATAAGTGTGTGTTGTCCCAACTGACCCGATACAACAAGGAGTTTGGCAACGTCACCCTCAACGCCATGCTCTCCGATAACATCATCTATCATGTTATTTATTTATTTATTGATTGATTTATTTATTTATTTTATTAGTTTGTTTGTTTATTTTGTCTAGGTTGTTCTTCAGCCGGTAGCTAGTCTAGACCAGGTCCACAAGTGTATCTTGTCCCATCTGACCCGATACAACAAGGAATTTGGCAACGTCACTCTCAATGTCATGCTCTCTGATGACATCATCTATCATGTTATTTATTTATTTATTTACTTATTTGTTTGTTTGTTTACTTTTCTAGGTCGTCCTTCAGCCAGTAGCCAATTTGGACCAGGTCCATAAGTGTGTCTTGTCCCATCTGACCCGATACAATGAGGAGTTTGGCAACGTCACTCTCAATGTCATGCTCTCTGATGACATCATCTATCATGTGATACGAATGCATCGTGTGCTCAGCTTTCACCATGGGTAAGGAAGTCAACATAATTCAGTTTATATGGAAACCAAAAGCCTTCATTCTCTTTTACTGAAAAAAAAGAAATAGGGTTAACACAGCACTGAGCCACTTTAAAAAGAAAATTCACTCTTAGGAATGAAAGATGCTGGAAGTTAACCAATGTACAAAGCTTTTATTTTCATTATACGTAATATTTTGACTACTTTGTCACAAGCTGAATTACCCCTGTGTAAGTCATTTAAAAGATTAAATGTCAAATCCAGAGTTAAAGCTTGATAGAGTTTTATTTTTATTGTGTACAATAAAGTACTACAAGCAGGTTATTTTCTTCCAAAGTTAAATCACATGATATTCTTTTTCCAGAACCACCAGAGTGGTACCCCACGCCCCACCCCCCTTTCCAGATTGTAACTCCGATAACCATATGGTCATCTTGGCTCTCCATTATACTAACATACCCATCTACCCATGTCAGGCAATTGTAACATCCATTTGAAGATAATTGAGTATTGACTGATTGACATCATGTATGACATATTAAACTCTTAATAGTTGACTGTTTATGGATTGACATTACAAGGATGACATCAGTATGTTATATTTGACTCCTACTGGAAATACTTGAAATATCAATTTCATGATGTTCATTTTACCAATCAGGTATCAGGAAACTTTGTACGATAGATAAAAATCATATATTCCGTCCCCCTCATTACCTTTCATTGGCAGCATGTTGATGGTGGGTGCTAGACAACGTGGCCCTACATGTAGCAGACACCCTAATATCTTAATAAAACCATGAAACTCGAGAGCTTCTTAAATGTCATAAAGTCAATTTAATCAGCTGTAAACATTTCCTCATGTATTTTTATGCCCCCGCCAACGAAGTCTTGAGGAGGCATTAAGCGTTGCACGTGTCCGTCCGTCCTTCCGTCCGTCCATCCGTCCGTCCATCCGTCCATCTGTCCCCCTAATTGGTTTCCGCACGATAACTTAAAAGATTTTGACGGATTTTAAAAATTTGTAGTGTGTAGGTAGATCATACTAAAATACAGGTCGAGTTCGAAATCGGAGTCCGCACGTCAAAGGTCAAAGGTCACAGCTGATTATATATGCGAATTGGTTTCTGCACAATAACTTTAAAAATATTTGATGGATTTTTAAAATTTTTGGTGTGTAGGTAGATCATACTAAAATACAGGTTGTTTGAATTCGGAGTCCGCAGGTCAAAGGTCACAGCTGCATTATATATGCGAATTGGTTTCCACACAATAACTTTAAAAATATTTGACGGATTTTAAAATTTTTGGTGTGTAGGTAGATCATACTAAAATACAGGTCGACGTTCGAACTTCGGAGTCTGCAGGTCATAGGTCAAAGGTCACAACGCATGCAGATTGCTTTCCACATGATTACTCAATGAGAAATGCTTACTGATTGTGTTAAGCGGGGGCATTAGTGTCCTATGGACACACCAAATTTCTAGTTTCTCCTTTATCTTTCAGTGGCAGCATGTTGCTAGTGGGTGCTATCAGCAGCTTCCTAAGAACCCTGGTTAATCTGCACATGAATAAACAAATAAATACATAAAGCAATAAATAAATAACTAAATATTAAATAAAACAATAAATAGATAAATAAATAACAAATAAAGCAATAAATAAATAACTAAATATTAAATAAAACGATAAATAGATAAATAAATATTAAATAAAGCAATAAATAAATAAATAAATATTAAATAAAACAATAAATAAATATATAAAGATTAAACAAAGCAATAAATAAATAAATATTTAATAAAACAATAAATAAATATATAAATATTAAATAAAGCAATAAATAAATAAATAAATATTAAATAAATAAATATTAAATAAATATTAAATAAATAAATAAATAAATAACTAAATAAACATTCTTTCTCCTTATCTTGCAGTGGCAGCATGTTGTTGGTGGGTGCTATCGGCAGCCACCTTACCACCTTGGTCAACCTGGCCCTGCATGTGGCAGACATGCCCATCCACCCCATAGACACCTCTCGCAGCAACACGTTCTTTGACGGACTCCGCTCGGCTGTCAGGCTGTCGGGGACGGAGGGGAAAATGCTGACTCTCATGTTTACAGTAAGATTACTGAGAATGTCAAACATTTTGTGCCATTTACATTGATTTTGTCTATAATAATACAGAATATAATTGAGTATCTTTGTTCATGAATATTATAATTTTTTTTTTCTTGACGGAAAAATGTGGTGCTCCATGAGTATGTTACTTTCCTATAAGCAGATATAAGGTAATATAAGGTATATATTGCTGATAAATGAATGTAAAATGAACCAAGTTCCATAAATTTTTTTTGTGTAGTACATGAATATTACTATTAGAAAAAACAAACAAACTTAATTGTAGCCATAGGTTTTTTGCCACAGATATTCCACAGCCAGTATAGTGTACAAAAGAAGGTAATGTAAAGAGAATCACATTTTAAAATTGTATAATAATGCAGCTTTCTCTATTGACAATTCAGCATATTTTAATGTTTGGACCTTCTGTACCGATTCACCAGATAATAAATAATAAAGAAATAAAGAAAATACACTATTATCTATGCAGCTACTTTGGTTCAGTATTTTTGACAGTGGTTATCTTGGTTTGTTTTTTTTCCTCGTAGGGTCGTGAACTGAAGGAAGACGTCTACTTGGATGCTATAAATAGCATCCTGGTCTGTGGGGAATACCCACCTCTCTTCTCTAACGATGAACTGGATGGTCTCTTGCAGGCAAGTGGCTTTTATTACCCCCAAGTTATGTTTTTGCACTGATGGATTAAAATTACAACATTGCCAGTACTTCCACACAGTGCATTATCATTATGCAAAAATATAGTGTAAATTATTGGGTGAACATTTCACAACATATGTGCGTCATGTAGTCTTACATTGTCTTGCCAAGAGGGTTGGTTTGAGGAAGGAGGATGCCCTGAAATGAGTGAAATGGCAAGGTGGTTTGAGAGTGATTACTGCAAGAGTGAGGTAAATCAGGCCACCCCCTTTTTTTGAGAACAAACCCAAATTAAAAATGGGCCCTGTTTCATTAAAGTTAACTTGTCATTCTACTGGCAATTACCATGGCAACCATGTGTCACAGCCAGTCAGAGCCTTGGGTTGTTATAAAAATTACAGTAGAACGGCAAGTTAATATGATGGCAACTTTTATGAAGCAGGGCCCTGGACTGATGATGTGAAATAGGTTTCATTGAATAACTGAAAAAAAAACCATCGTGTTGTATAATTCTCAGTGATTTTAAGTGTCCAAATAGTTTTGTCTGATGTGCAGTATCTTAGGATTTTCAAGTAACATGGTAAGATTGTGAAAATTCATGTTTTTACGAGATAATGATGAGGATTTTGTGCTTGTCATTTACAAAAAATTGACTTTTTTGTAACCAAGTGTATGTAGTACATAATAGTTTTATGTACAATATATAAACAATTTAAGGTTTCTGCAAATCACTGTAAATATGAAACTTATTTTGATTGTAATCAAGTTTTGAATGGTACTAATTTGCAGGCCTTGACTCCAGCCATGAAGCGCCATTTCCCCAATGCCCTGGTGGACCCCATGAAATTCTTTGTATCGAGAGTCAAGACAAACCTGCACATCATCCTGTGTCTGCCTCCCACACACAGACTCCTTCGCATTGCACCAAGGTAAGGAAGGGCAATGACCCCAATTATGCTGATCTTTTTGACCTTTGATCCCTGGTCATTACTCCTCGTTTCCCCAATGCCCTGGTGGACCCCATGAAGTTCTTTGTGTTGAGGGTCAAGACAAACCTGCACATCATCCTGTGCCTACCCCCTACACACAGACTTCTTCACATTGCACCAAGGTAAGGAAGGGTGATGACCTCAGTTTTGTTGACCTTTGACCCCTGGTCATTTTATACCCACTTCCCAATGCCGTGGTTGACCCCATAAAGTTCTTTGTGTCAGGGGTCAAGACAAACCTACACATAATCCTGTGTCTACCCCTTACCCACAGACTCCTTCGCATTGCACCAAGGTAAGAAAGGGATATTGACCATTGATTTGACCTTTGACCTGGTCATATAAGACCCACTTCCCCAATGTCCTGGTTGACCCCATGAAGTTCTTTGTGTCAAGGGTCAAGACAAACCTACACATCATCCTGTGCCTACCTCCTACACACAGACTTCTCCACATTGCACCAAGGTAAGGAAGAGATATTAACCTTAGTTCTGTTGACCTTTGACTTGACCTTTGACCCCTGGTCTTACTCCCTTTTTCCCCAATGCACTTGTTGACCCCTTGAAGTTCTTTGTGTCCAGATTCAAAATATTAAGTTGTCTTGAGAAACTGTTTTTGCAAGAGTAGCACCAGATTTGTGGAATTAGCTACCACAAAATTAGAGAGAAAGTATTCAATTAGATCAGTTAAAATTACTAGTTGAAAACATACCAAGTTTTGAAGAAAACGAATGTTTCTTTCAATGTTCATGTATTGTTCAGGATACAGGTTCTCATGTTTCTGTATTTTATACAGTGATAAGTTAATAAGATGCATGGAGGCTGCATGGTGTTAATGTGCTCTGTGGAATTCTTCTCCTTCTGCTTCTTCTCTTCTCTTACTGCTTCTTCTTCTTTCTTCTTCTTTCTTCTTCTCTTCTTCTTCTTCTTCTTCTTTCTTCTCTTCTTCTTCTTCTTCTTCTTCTTCTTCTTCTTCTTTTCTTCTTCTTCTTCTTCTTCTTCTGTCTTTCTTCTTCTTCTTTTCCTTCTCCTCTCTCCTTTGTGCTCCCTCTTCTGCAGTGAAGTAAGCATACGTTGCAATTAAGTGTTAGCATGAAGTAAAACTATGTAGAAATATATAAGTAACTGTTGAAACAAAGATGGTGAGTATTACCAACACAGTTTATCAATGTTTCATATCTAATGAAGATGAGAAAAGAACAAAAAGTAATAATTTATTGACATATGTTGAGATTTTCTCCTTTTTTTTTTCTCTTAACTTAACCCAAATCTGTTAAGTTCACTCGTTTGTAAAGTCACGAATATTGTTTTGTTGTGTCTCCATGCAGCCAATACCCAGGATTGTTGAGTGGAATGCAGATGAACTGGATTTGTGACTGGTCGCATAGCGCCCTTGTTGGTGAAGCTAACTACTACATCCAGAAACACCATTTGGCCATTGACAGCTCTGTAGAAACAAGGTAGGAGTGACAGGTCCATGATTCATGGAGTGGGGGGTGGGTGGGTTGGGTAGGGATGGAGTTGGAGTTAGGGGTGGGTGGGGATGGGGGTGGGGTTGGAAGTGGGGATGGGGGAAACTGTATGTGTGACTGGTTTCATAGTAACCTCGTTGGTGAAGCTAACTACTACGTCCAGAAACACCATCTAGCCATTGACAGCATTGTAGAAACAAGGTAGGGGTGACAGGTGTATCTCTCATGTGGGTGATGGTGGTTGGTGGATGGGGATGGGGGTAGGGGTGGGGGTGGGGGAAACTGGATATGTGACTGGTCACATAGTGCCCTTGTTGGTGAAGCTAACTAATACATCCAGAAGCACCATCTATAGCCATCGACAGCTTTGTTGAAACAAGGTGGGGTGACAGGTGTATCACTCATATGATATGGGAGATGGTGGTTGGGGTTGGGATGGAGGTGGAGGTAGGGATAGGTGGACTTGGGGATGAAGGTGGGGGTGGGGGGAAACTGGATGTGTGACTGGTCGCATAGCGCCCTCGTTGGTGAAGCTAACTACTACAACCAGAAACACCATCTAGCCATCGACAGCTCTGTTGAAACAAGGTAGAGGGTGACAGGTCTATCACTCGCATGGTGGTTGGTGGGTGGGATGGGGACGGAGTCGGAGGTGGATATGTGACTGGTCGCGTAGTGCCCATGTTTGTGAGGCCAACTACTGCATTTAGAAATACCATCTAGCCATAGATGGCTTTGTAGAAACGAAGGTAGGGTTAAAAGGTCTGTATCACTCACATGGGTGATGGTGGTTGGTGGGTGGGATGGGGATGGGGGAACCGAATGTGTGACTTGTTGTAGATTGCCCTTGTGAGACATAGCAAACTACTAAATGTATGAAGAGTTGAATGGAGTGGGTAGTTGCCACAGGGTGAAACCTCTGTAGCTTGGTTAATACCAGCCATTGTAATTACACAAAAAAAAGCTGGGCAGGATTCCCCCGGGGGAGTTATGAAGAGGGGAGATTGACAGTAATACTAGTCATGAATTTGTGTTAAACTACATTTTTTCTTTTTTTGTTGTATCATTACTTATATCTGATCCTGGTCATGGTCTCTTTCCTTTCATTTAGCACACTGCTGTGTACATGTTAATTCTAGCAAAATTTCTATTCACACTACATTTCATGGTCTCTTGCCCCACCCACCTTGCAAGGACAGCCTGGTGTCCTGCCTCTCTAGCATCCACAGTTTTGTTCTTGAGGGACTGCAATCAGAGCCCCTGGGTGGGTTCAGTTGAGGACAAAGTCAGGCTCACCACTCTCACACACTCCCATATATGGCTTATTCCAAGCAAGATTTCTATTCACACCGTACTTCGTGGAATTGTAGACTGTCATTATGTATACTTCTTACTAGCAAGATTTTTATTCACACCATACTTTGTGGTCTTTTGCCACACCCACCTTGCACAAAGAGTCTGGTATGTTGTCACTCTAGCATCCATAGCTTTGTACACAGGGACTACAATCAGATCCCCTGGGCTGGTCCAATTGAGGAGTGACAAAGATAGGCATATTAGTCTACGAAGCAGCATAAAGCTTATTCCTAGCAAGATTTCTTTTCCCACCACATTTAATGGTACTTGTCATTTTCTGCAGGGAGAGCCTGGTGTCCTGTCTCTCTGGCATCCACAGCTTTGTACTAAGGGACTGCAACCAGATTCGCCTGGCTGGTCCAATTGAGGACAAAATTAGGTTTACCATTCTTAAGCACATTGTTATATTCCTAGCAAGATTTCTATTCACACCACACTTCATGGTCTATGTTCCCCTCTTTGCAGGGAAAGCCTGGTGTCCTGTCTCTCTGGCATTTACAGCTTTGTATTAAGGGACTGCAACCAGATCCCCTGGGCGGGTCCAATTGAGGATAAAGTCGGGTTCACCACTCTCTCACATTCCCGTATATGGCTTATTCCTAACAAGATTTCTATTCACACCACACTTCATGGAATTTTACAATGGAATTATTTATACTTATTACTAGCAAGATTTTTATTCACACCATACTTATGAAATTGTATGTTGTCATTATGTATACCGGTACTCATTAGTAGTAAGATTTCTATTCCCACCTAACTTCATGGAACTGTACACTGTCATTATGTATACTTATTCCTGGCAAGATTTTTATTCACACCACACATTGTGATCTTTTGCCCCACCCTCTTTATAGGGAGAGCCTGGTGTCATGTCTCTCTAGCATACACAGCTTTGTATTGAGGGACTGCAACCAGATTCCCTGGGCCGGGCCTATTGAGGATAAAGTCAGGCTCACCACTCTCAAACTGCATGGCAAGAAGGAGATAGTCAAGGTCCACGGCCAGCAGGCTGAAAATCTGCCTTACACCAAACTGATCATGAAGGAACGCATCAAGGTATTTTATTTTTCCTATGTTTATTTGTGTGGATTGTAAATGATTCCATGATGTACATGTGTTACTGTTGTTAATGTTGATATGCTCAGATATTGTTTGGTACATACAACATACATGTATATCTTTGAAGTGAAAGCCATATTTGGTTAAAATTGCTGTAAATTATGATGTAGAATGAAGTAACTTAAGAACTGCCTCAGAACCATTTTGCCTTGTCATTTTTCTGCATCTGTCCAATAAAGTTAAGTTTTGGAATACTTTCTACCTGATATATCGGATACTGGAAAAAAGGTACGCAATCTATGATTTGGTAATTTACCCTCTCGCTCATGACCCCCCCCCCCCGAAAAAAAAAAAAAAAATCAATCAAATATAAAAAATAAATAAATGCATAGAATATTTTAAAACTAGATAAAAGAAAGACAGAAAAGTAAAAAAGGAAGACTGAAAGAAAGAATGAATGAAAACTGGAAACAGTAAAAGTAAAAGGTTGAATTAAGCAATATCTATGACTTGTCTAATCCCTATTAGTATAGTTTATCTCTGAATTAATGATAGCTATGTTAAGTCTGCAGTCATACATTAATTTCTTGATGACACAGTTATTACAATCATTCTTAATCTTATCTGGATTGTTTATGTTTGTTGTTGCCTTGTTAGAAGAAGTCATGATTTTTATGTTGAATTGAATCCTTACATTAATTTTGTGATTATTCAGTCATTACAGTCTTCCATAACATTAACCTTGCATGTTTCTACTTACCTTCACTTGGTAGTTGAGACACTACAATCCCAATAACCCCGGCAAACAGGAGTTATTCATGGGACCGAGAACCTTCCGGCGATTCATGGATTGCTTCAAGCATATCTACACCACCAAGAGCAAGGAGAACACCGCAAAAGTGGGCAGACTCAAGTAAGTGGGAATCCTTCAACTGATTATTCTACTGTAAAAGTGGATATTTTCGCACAATTAATTTTTTGCACTGGCAGAGTTGGTGAAGTTTCGCATGTTTTTAATTTCGCGGTAAGCAACCACAGGGAATACAACCCCACCTCAGTAGCTAACCATGCATGCACACACTGTCCAAACCAAAGTCCAAACATCAAACAAGAACGGCAATAAGTAATAAAAAGAACGTTGGCATGTTTTTATTTTTGCGCTATCATCGGCAAGCGTGAAATCCGCGAAAATTTCCACACCGCAAAATATTCCACATTTACAGCATTGCAAGAGAGTTAAATACTTTATTGGCTTTAATCTGTTGGATATGATTTGATTTCAATAAAACAATCATTCTCCATAGTCACCAGCCTGAGATATCTCGTTTTTAGTCTCCAACGGGTTAGGGGATGCTCGACAAGCAAAAGATCTACAAAACAAGTACTCACAAGCCTTTCACCGGCCAATTTTATGTCAAGGGGTTACAAGTTTGATGGTTGATGTCATTAGGTATACTTGTAATTTCACTCTCCGTCAGTGCAAAAAAGGATTGTTGGAATGAATTTCTGTAAGGTATTCTTCTAACTACTTTGTTAAGATCAATCGTAATGCCTCAGTGGACCGGCTCCTCGTCGAGTGGATTTATGTACCTGGAATAACTGACTCAGGAATATTAGAATGATAGCAACGGTTTCCAAGACTTGAATTACAATCTCAGTGTGTGTTCTGCACCTTCAGATAAGTATCTTTCATGCAATGAAATACATCCACCTAACTGGAAAAAAAGTATTATTCCATCAGGTGAAATTAAAGGTGAACATGATTGGGGGTAGTCCTCAACTTGAGGTGAAACTATTCTAGAATCAAGTAAACTATGCAAGGATTCTACTGTAAAAATGTGGTAGTCAAAAGTTACTCATTCTGAAATAACTTCCATCAGTATGCCTTGTGACAGACAAATCTGTTGTGTAGTTTTCTTGGGATCTATTTCTGTCATGGCTAGAGAGAAACAAAATGCTAGTATGTTCATGCTTGATTCGCCTTAAGTAAACAAATTCAGGATAAATCCTTCCAGCCAGGAGATATACCCCAGCTGGTGTGTCCATTGGTATACATGTATCTTTCAACCAGATTGGTTTGAGAGGCATTTTTTATTTCTCCCAATCATGTCACTGCCCTTTAAAAGGTGAAATAACACCAAAGCCAACTTATATCTTACCCACGATATTTTCCACCTCCAGGAAAGCCCTAGCCTGCCTCGCCCGCACTTACAACGACTGCAAGAACAAGCGGCTAGACATCAAGCGGCTGCACACCCTGTACGAGGAGGCCAGCAAGAGGACTGCGGACCTCCTACGCCAGTTGACAGCCAAGGCTACTGTCCTGGAGAAGACCAAGGCCCAATTCACCGAGGCCAGTAACAGTCTGAGCGCCTTTCTCACCATGAACCGAGGTCCGAGACGTGATGAGGAGGTAGAGGATGAACTGTTGATTGAAGGTGAGCTGGTTTTTAC
>JZLH01S0616113.1:16828-33081 GCA_001188425.1 Eucidaris tribuloides
GCCGCCCATCGTTCTGCAGGTGATGGAGATGGTGATGGCCCTGCTCGGCAAGAACAAGCCCCTGGGCAACTACCACGAGAAGTCCGCCACCCTCCCGTCCAACGAGGAGGCCTCCATGGTGTCCGGCCGGCAGTCCACCTCCTCCAGTGGGGGTATGAAGAGCCCCACCAAATGGAAAGGAAGTAAGTGATGGATAGATGAAGGTTTTATGTTTGATTGATTGACATCTTTGTGCTTTGTATATTAATAATATGTTTATGTCCAGAAATTGGTAGAAATAAAATATAAGTAAAGAGTATTTTCCACTTTTGAGGTTATTTTTATTATGTCTAGCTCAGGGGTGAAGAACCCCACCAAGTGGAAAGGAAGTAAGTGACAGATGATGGTTTTATGTTGATTGATTGATTGACATCTTTGTGCTTTATACACACACAATATCTTTATATCTGAGAACTAATTTAGAAAGAAATATAGGCAAATAAAATTTTCCACCTTGGAAGTTATTGTCATCACAAATTTGGCTCTCTATGAACCATTTTAAATATCCCCTGTGCCACATAGATTTGCTTTAATTTTTTTTTCCTTGAAAAAACAGGAATAATGGAAAATTGTCTGTACTGGTATGAAGAATCCCATATTGTGAGATTACTAGGGTGCTTGGGGGAGGGGGGGGGGGGGTTCCAGCCTAAGCCAACTCCCACCCCTGAAACACACCAAAACATCATTTTTGGTCTTGGTTGGTCAAATTAAAGGCAATATGTGATGCTATATAAGTTAACTATGTGATCTCAATTACACACATTAATGCTTTATGTGTACAGCACTGCTGTGGCTTAATTGTACTTGTTTAAGTCATGTCTGCATGTGCTTGCAATGTTAATCTTGGAGCACATATTTTGTGATTTGTGTTACACAGGGATTGCCATGGGTGAGAGTGCAATAACAGCTGATTGCATGGTTTGCTATGCTGTTGAGTCTGCATGTGTAACAATTTTGCTGTATTATTTATATAACAATTGATAAATAAATAAATAAATTAATTAATTAAAAAAAAAGGAAATTTTACAGAATTGGCAATGTTTTGCATATATCTCAAACTAGTGCCCAGAGTTTTCTGCTTTCTAAATGTAAAAGTCTGCTTTCTTCTTCTTTACAAACCTCAAAATCTGCTTTCTTCTGCTTTCTAAATTTCACCATTTTGAAATTCATTGAAAACTCAGAAAAGACTTTTTTCTTATTTCAAATGCATGGAAATAGTGAAAAATGATTGCCTAATCATGACGCATTTGAAACCAATTAGAGTATACTTATGTTATAATTACTAAAATTTCTTGCCAAATTCACTATTTATGGATTTTTTTTTCATTATTTTTACATTTGTTTTAAAAACTGCGTTTTCCGCTTTCTACCCCCGTTTCCACGATTTTCGCGGAAAATCCGCAAAGCGGAAAACTTTG
The DNA here is from genome assembly GCA_001188425.1 of Eucidaris tribuloides. Taxonomy (NCBI): domain Eukaryota; kingdom Metazoa; phylum Echinodermata; class Echinoidea; order Cidaroida; family Cidaridae; genus Eucidaris; species Eucidaris tribuloides. The sequence goes on from JZLH01S0616113.1 coordinate 18,286, forward strand.
GGCACTAATCTCAAACATTTTAGATAAAGTAAAATCTTGCATCACATACACTGTACATGGAACTTACATTATCTGGGGACATTTACCTGTCTTAGAACGAAGCAACAAAATAGGTTGTTGAGTTACTCCATACGTATGTGCTGAATGGTAATGGGATGTCTAGGTCACCAAAGTTAAGTGACATCACAACACTTTGACTATGTACACAATGTTTTAATGTGTGAAGAATGATGGATACTGAAAGAAAAATCAGATGAGATTTGGGGTTTGAGTGAAATGTGACATATTTTCTGTACTGTCGTATCAATAAATTTTGGCAGTAAATACAAGAAAGAAAGATATACATTAAGTGAAAAGGGCTTGAAAACTGAACAATTTGATAATGATTTGATGTATTGCAATTGTCACACATTTTTTGCACTGTGAGGTTTTGAAATCTGCAAGCTATTTTGTTCACATTTTGCTTCCACTCCTGTTTGTTTTGATTGCACATTTTCACTATCACAGGGGACACAGGCAGCAAGTCAAGTAAGTTTCTTAAAAAGTATATTTTTAGGAAAAAAAAGTTGCAGCTCATCACTAGACCAGAAATATTAGTTTAAAGTTTACATTATATGTATAATCTATTTCATGTTGATACAGTTGTCAATCCAAACTAATCACAACTTGAATTAGCATCATGCAGTTGTGTACTAGTAGTAACCCTTTCATTACTGTTACTACCAAAGTCCAAAGACTTTGCATGTGTTATTCTGACTGGAATTATAGGGGTAATTTTCTTTATTAGAGAAAGTCTTTGAAGATAATGTCACTGATATTATGTAAACATGTAAACGTTTTGTCAACTTGTTCAATTCACCTTTAGGGTTGTCCTTTTTAATCAAGCTTTATTAAGCTTTGCAGACTTTCCATTTTTTTCAAAAATCAATGATTCTAAAGTTACTTGTATTTATACATAATATAACACATGGTTACCTATGATTGTATTTTACTTGATGTTTATATTTTTATCCTTTTGAATTTTGAAAATAAATTTGAATTTGAATTTGATAACTCTTACAACTTTGGTGCCAAAAGAAAAATACCAAAATAGTTCACCAAATTGTATTTTGTGATGTGTTAAGTCTATTGATAACTCTTAAAACTTTGGTGCCAAAAGAAAAATACCAAAATATGCACAGAAGGGTACTTTGTGGTGTGTTAATTCTATTGTCAATTCCTCAAACTGTTACTGTTACTAACTTTTGTGATGAGAATTTCGAGATGCTATCCTACAAATTTTTATGAGGCATGAGTTTTTAAAGCATTATTGTCAAATTAATCATAACAAAGTAGTAAAACTTTTTTTGAAATTAATCATAACAAAGTAGTAAAACTTTTTTTGAACACACTATGAAAACCGCTAGGGTATTGGTGATTGAATTAACTGATACATTTTACATTAGAATGGGCTATCAAACTTTGTTGAAACTCTTCAAAGCACAATTTGTCCACAATATAGAAAAGTGGAGTAGCAAAACTAATTCACATCCCATAAAAAAATGGGGCATTCCATGTTTAGTAAGGCATACATAATTTGCACATCATTCACATACCAGCACTGTCACATAACCCTGCACACATGCACATTGTCAATGCGTTTTACCTCAATGTTATTAACCCCTTTTCCCCTCCCAAGTATGTACTCTCAGTAAACCCCTGAACTCACAAGAATAGTACATTACTAAGTCACAATGAGAGTAAAGGGTTAAGGCAAAGTCATTGCAGTGTAAGACAAATATGAGGTGAGGCACTGAAAACCTGAGTATAGTACTGTCTTGAAATATATTTATACCCCCGCCAAACGAAGTTTGAAGGGGGTATATAGAAATCAGTGGACGGTCAGTCCGTTGCATCTCTTGCGGATAGAACTACTTCCTCAGTTTTTGACCAATGCTCGTGAAATTTGGCACACACATTGGACTTGGGGCGTAGATGTGCAAGACATTTTTTGAATGTGTCGGAAATGGCGTTGCCATGGTAACGGCATATTAAGGCAAACAATCAGGTAAAAGCATTGCGGATCAAACTACTTCCTTTAGTTAGTTTTTTACCAATGCTCGTGAAATTTGGCACACACATTGGACTTGGGGCGTAGATGTGCAAGACACATTTTTTGAATGTGTCAGAAATGGCGTTGCCATGGTAACAGCATATTATGGCAAAAAATCAGGTGAAAACATTACAGATCAAACTACTTCCTCAGTTTTTGACCAATGCTCATGAAATTTGGCACACACATTTGTCTTGGGGCAAAGATGTGCAAAACACATTTTCCGAATGTGTCGGAAATTGCGTTGCCATGGTAATGGCATATTATGGCAATAAGTCAGGGACGTGATGGGGCGGGGGTATTAATCACCTTCAGTGATATTTCTAGTCTGATCAATATTTTCTGAACTGGTTGGAGACTAAGAATGGGATATCTTGGCCTGGGGTCTATGGAAAGTGCGTGTTATATCAAAATCAGATTGTCTCCAATCGGTTAAAAGTACTAAATTGTCCTCTTAACCAATGCTAACTAACCTGCTAGTAATTATCAATAACCCTCTTTCTTAGTGTTTTTGTTGTTTTTGCTTTGTATGTTGTTGGTAGGGTCAGTAAGAGAATAAGCAACAAAGCACATATTGCATTTCTTTACTTTCCAGCATGGAAAATAGAATTGATTTCCCTATTGTCTAATGAAATGAGGAAATCTGGGCTTACCTGTCACTTTGTTAAAAAGAATTATGTAATTTTCTTGAATGTAACAGAAGTTGTAATAAATGAAGATGTGTGTACTACTACCACTGGTAAGGGAGGTAGGTACATTGGAACTGCACTATCTGCAATTACCTGAATGCATTAAACATAAAACAAGATTTAGCAATTCTTTTCCCCATGATCTTTGGTTTACTCTTCGATCTTTGATCTTGGTTTTATTTCATTTACCTTGGAGTTTTATGCTTTACATTTTGATTTTTTTGTTTGTTTGCTGGTCATGATTTTGACGTCACAAATTAAGGGGAAGGGAACTTGCTGGTATGAAAAGAAAACAAATCCTGCATCATATATATATCTTTGGATCAAAATGGCTCCTGCACCTGACCATCTAGTGTGTAAAATTATTTAGTACTACAATGGTTTAATGGTGGTATATACTTTTTCACTGGTAGGTTATCAAAGTAGAATTCTCCTTTTTCTTGATACTTCTAATAGCTGAAGTTGGTTTTGATGTGACTCAATTGTGCCCTGCTTTCATATGAATTATTTTGGTGATTTATATGGGTGAATATTATTATTTAAGTCTTCAGTCTACTTATTCATTAACTAATGTACATTTTTACGGCAAACAACCCTCCATAAAGGCCATAACTCATTCATTGCAGAAAACTTGTGATCGTTAAAATATTTTGTAAAAACAAATGATCTGTGTTATATCAAAGTGATGTTCTTTCTGTTTTAGTGGCATGTTTTGCTCAAAGCTTGGCTGCTAAAACTACTTTACTCTTTTAGTCTGGTGTGACTGAACAGTAATTTGCAACTTTTGGCTGATTAAATTGAAAGAATATATCATAATAATAACATTTTGCTACAATTCTATATTTTATTTAGTCTTTTCTTTGCTCATTTTAGGGAAATATTGAAAGTGATCTGATTTGGGTATTTTTATTTTACTTTTGTTTGTGCGTTTTTGTGTATACATGTATGTATGCACATGATGTGTGAGGTTTTATCTTTGTGCTTGTGTGGTGCAGCTATTTTTTTTTTTAACAGACTGCAGTTAATAATGTTTTAAGTTGCTTTACATCAAAAAATATGCTCCATCTTGTTTGCAGTGGAGGTATATTAGGACTATTAAGTTTTCCCATTATGTTTCCAATCTAGTTATAATATAAGCTAGAAATATGTGATATATGGAGTTAGTATTGCAAATACGCAATAACATATATACATGTATGTCTCCAAAAAGTAATTTCCTACAACATTGCGTAGTATATATGTATAATGAAAATGAATTTCTCTTCTGTTGTATTTTCTAGATAGAAATATGTGATCTTTTGGTCCAGAATTACATTTGCCCTAACCAAAATATTGCATTAAATTGCATCATTTTTTAAAGAAATTGCTACATATAAAAGAGTAAGGGTGAGTTGGGGGGGGGGGGGCGGGGCGAGAATTCTGATCACTTGCCAAAGTTGTACATAGTGATATTTGCTTACTTCTTATTAAGAAAATTTTCATTCATTCAAAACAAATTCTAATAGCTTTCAAGTTATTTCTGATGCTTGAAGTTACAATGGCATTAGTACTATTTGAAAGATTGATGAAAAAATTTGTCAGATTGACCAAAGAATGAGCCCTAGCTTTGTAATATTCATTCCATGATTTGATAAGTGTATATGCAGTACCTCTCTGAAAATACCTCTTCGTAGTCTGTCATTCCATCATTCATCTCTGCAATGCTATCCTCCATGTTAATAGTATCTCTGATAAGGTCTAAGCATGAAGCCCTGAAAGAAAAATCAGTTCAAAACAATTTTTAAGTTGCTTTTAAAAGGTGAAATCCATGACCCTTCCAATAGTCCCCATTAGGCTACTCTATTACAGAATTTTTGTCCACAAGACATTAATTCCTGTTTATCTGTACATAGTTTGTGAGTGGCAGCATAACTGTCTGAAGCTTTGTGTTCTAAGGTGTCTGTCTGTCCATTCACACTATCATGTTTGAAAGTCAGATATCAAAGTTTGACAATTTTAAATGGGACTTCTACAATGTTAAAGGCAGGGAATCTCATTTGCACACATCCACCCAGAACAGATCTCTCATACCCTTATGCTATTGATGACGGACATGTCAGTGAAATCTGGGGATCAGTAATTACCCAGAATTTAAAAAATGCATTAACAAAACAATGGCCATTTTAGTGTACGTTCTATGCTAGGAGTTTTTGTCTCTAAAAATTTAAACTAGAGTCTAATGGTCAGTAAAATTCCACTAAAATTGAGTTTCTAGCTCACTTTACTAAAGGTTCACAGATGATACTTTCTTCTATATGGCAGTGTATTTTTTAGGTTTTTTTTATTTTATATTTTTTTTAGTATTTCCTATTTCCTCATATGCTTGTGAAACATAGTCGCTGACAAAATTAGATTGTGAAAAAATAAATGCCTTTGAAATGTGGTGCTGGCGAAAAATGCTGAAGATGCCCTGGACTGCAAGAAAGACCAATGTTAGTGTCCTTCAAAAGGTCAACCCAAAAAAGAGACTACTTGTTATGATAAATTATCTGGCACTTAGTTACTTTGGTCATGTAGCAAGACAAGGAAATGACTATCTTGAGAAAGTAATACTTTGGGAGAAAATTAAAGGCTCAAGGAGATCAGGACGACCAAAAGCTGGGTAGATTGATAGAATCAAATCCCTTGTTGGTAAACTCCTTTCAACTGTATATCAACGTGCTGCTGACCGTAAAAAGTGGAGATTGATCATGGCAGTCACGAACTGTCAGCCATGACAGAAATGTACCAAGCAAACAATGCAAGCAATTTTAGGAATCAAAGAGATCGCTTGCCTTTACAACCGTGTCTTGTAATTTTCTCTTCTATCAACCCCCCCCCCCCCATTCTAGAAGCAAGGACCAGGCTTCAGAGAAACAGCGCTGGAAGCAGATGACGGTTCTCCTCAACGACTCGGTCAAGTTTGTGGACATGCTTCATAACGTGACTGGGAGAATGGCCTCAACCCTACCATCCTGATGAATGTGGAGTACTACCCCCCAAGGGGAAGGATGGCGAGGCGTGACAGGCCGGGCTCCCTTCTCGATGTGCCAGGTCAGTATTGAGTCTTCTTTGTCAATTTGAGTTTGCCCTCTTGATCTTAACCCTATCTCGGCCGCAGATCGCGCGATCGCCGCAAAAATTTGCACGCACATAGAGCTGGACGTAATCTACAAGACTGTATCATTAGATTTTCAAAAAATATATATATATTTTTTTTTTTTTAATAATTAATTATGTAAATTTATGAATAAAATCATATTTTTGCATAATAACTCACTTAAAATAGCTTGTAGAATTGGTGAAAATATTCTTTCTGACATTTCTGACAATTACCAAAAAAAAATTGCCAAATCAGAATTAATTTTTTATGTATTTTATTGTTTTTTAAATGAACTTTGTCGGGGACTTTTTTGTGATCATAAACAGCGTAAAATTAATCCATTTCTACCAGTTAAAGTAAAAATGATCATACATTTATGATTTTTGGCTGAAAACACAATTTGCATTGATTTTGTACACAAAATCACGTTTTTGAGCAATTTTGGAGTTGCATGCATGTACGAAAAGTTGCGCAGGGTTGTAACGGTACGTTTGATTTTTGCGAAAATGGTCTCAAATGATGCACGAGACTTCAAAGTAAAAAGCCAGCGAATGGCGCAGTGAAAAAAATTTGCGCGGCGGAATAATCGAGAAATTTGTCGAGGGTGGGGGCATTATGACCCCCCCCCCCCCGGGATGTTAGGGTTAAAGCTTTTTGCACACTTTGCACTTTTGTACACTGTACAAATGATGACAAAGATTATAACCTGTGGTACCAAATAGAAATCCACCATTTTGTTGCCATTTTTTCCTTGCTGTACACAGGGTTGCCAAACCATCTCAAAGTTATTTTTGCAGTGTGCTTTTCAATGTTGAAAAATTCTTCTTGAGCGCAAAATGTTTTGTTTAGTGGTGTTATGCAACACTAAAAGCTTTGAAAATAAAACTTCATCAACATAATTATTTACGTGACTTTTTGTTGGCAACCTACTCCAGCTTGGAGAACATTTTGCAACTTTGTGGTGATGGATGATGATGATGACAATGATGAAGATGATGATGATGACAATGAAGATGATGAAGATGAGAATGATGATGATGAAGATAATGATTAATGATGATGGATGATGGTGATGACAACAATGATTAAAAATGTTGATGATGGGTGATGATGATAATTATGACGACAACAATGACAATGATGATTGATGATGACGAAGATGATGATGATTATTGATGACATGGAAGATTTTGATGATTGATGATGATGACATTGATGACTGATGATGACGACTGATGATGAGGATGTTGATGATGACAAAGATAATGACGATGACGATGATGATGATGATGATGATGATAACAGTGACAACTACCATCACCATCTCCTCCTAGGCCCTCCCAAGCTGCCCGCCTCCCACCGCCGCAGCCCGTCCCCGGCAGACGGAGGCCCCAACATCACCATTGCCGCGACCCGCTACAGCTCGGAGGATGCGGGTAACGTGGTGGCATACATCTGTGCCCTGGTGGAGTACTCCCATCAGTGTGGGCCACTCCAAGACGCCCTCAAGAAGGTGAAGGAGCTGGAGAAGGAGCAGGTGGAGACGGAGAGGCTCCAGAGGGAGAAAGAGGAGAGGGTGAGAGACATTTAATCATTTTTTTTGTGTCGTGCAGATTGTAAGTTTGCCATCATACAATAGACCACTTCGGTAATGTATTTTAAATGTGTGAATATTTTTCTTTTGCAGCCTAGTGATGTGCTATTTCTTTCATCTGTTTCTTTGAATACATCTACAACTCTACATGTATAAATTCAACTTAAATACATTAGTTGTTGCTATGTCTGGAAAAGCCTCCAGCAGTCTATCAGGTTGTAAACAGCAACCATTGTCAGTAAGGTATGCATAAAATGTGCAGACATTACTGAAGTGGTTTATTCAGGATGTTACTTATTTGTTTAAAGGTACCTATTAAAGGTTAGTGACATGATTGGGTACACTTGAAAATGCCTCAAGAATCAAATGAGTTGAAATGTATACCAACTATACACTAGCTGCAGTAGATCTACCAGCTGGAAGGATTTGTCTGTAATTTGTTTACTTAAGGAGAATTAGGCATGAACATACTTGTATTTTAATTTTATCGGGGCACGATAAAAATAAGACCCATAGAGAGCCACACAACAGGTTTGCCTGCCACAGGGGATATTGACATTAGTCATTTAAGAATGAGTCAAGCGTTCTGACTACAAGATTTTCATCATGATAATCCTTGCATAAGTTTACCTGATCTATGAAGTAAGTTTTTCAGCGCAAGTTGAGGACTACCCCAATCATGTCATTACCTTCCACAGATTATTTTGTATTGATAAAAATTCATTCGGCTTTAAAAGTTATAAAGAATGGTGTGGAGAAAAGGGAAAAGGGTGGAAGACAATCACAGCATCTATTAGTCATGTGTCAAATTATAACCTTTCCATATCATAGCAATTCAGGCGTGATACTTACTTTTTAGCTCCCTGAGCCAAGCTCAAGTAGCTATGCGATCCTTTTCATCCGTCGTGCGTCGCGTCTGTTCGTCGCGTCAAACTTTTCACATTTTCAGCTTCTTCTTCAAAATGGCATCTGATTGGATTTGGCCTGAAACTTTTAGCAGGATGGTCCTTAGGGTGGATTCAATAGGTCATGAAATTGTACACTCTGGCCGCAGGGCAGGGCCCATAAGGCGCAAAAGTAGGTAAGTTTTCAAACATCTTCTTCTCTAGATCGCTGCAAATAGTATAAGTTAATCCCACTTTTGTGTAGATACCTGTACATGTGCTGAATTGACTGTCCTCATGACAATTGCCCAGGGCCCCATTTGGCCCCTAAGGGCGGCAAAACTTTGGGGTGAAGGGCCCTATGGGAATTTAATTCATCATTCACATCAATGCATTTATAGTCAACTTAGTGGGAATGATCCTCAAGGGAGGGGATAGAGGGTTCCTGGATCATTGGTACACCAGGCCCCCGCTGGGGCCCCAGGTGCCAGGTGCCGCATAAGCCCAAACTAAGGTGAACCTTTTCTAACCACAAGTCTATTTGTAACCAAACTTGGGTGGTAGATGCGTAACAGGGACCTCAATGTTATTTGGGGGTCAAAGTTCACATACATGTATGTAGGTCAAAGGTCAAATGAAGTCAAATGATTAGGGTTAGGTTCTTAGTTTCTTCTTTGGTTGGTATTGGCCCATTTGTGACTAACTTGAATGGTAAATGCTACATGTATAGTGACCTCAATGTTAAATTGGGGTCAAGGTCACATAAGTAGGTCAAAGGTCAAATGTTAAGATACTAGGGCGTGCCTTGTTTTTATAAAAATGGATGTTAGAATTTAATTTAACTTGGCAAAATCAGCTATATGGCAAGGGCATGCAAAGTTTTCCAACTGGTTCATTTGGCTATGTTGGTGCCCACAGATATCGGGTTCCAAGGGCCAAAACTATATGTAACTGATGTTTTTGCTATGGGCACCATAGAGAGTTTGCGAGACCTCAGGTGAGCATCGTGCCCCCCGGGGCTCCTGTTTACAGTTAACTATTAAGATTCATTTGTATTTTCAAGATAATACTTTGAAAGTGAATTTTAATGGCCGTACCTTCTACATCTGGATATCATTTCTCACTTGATATTATCTGTCATTTTCAGTTATAATTCATGCACTCCATACAAATCTTTAACAATTTCACTCTGTGCACACCTACACCTCAGCAATAAACATTTTTGAAAATTGTTTCTTTAAATAACAGCCAAATTATGTTGAATTTGATGATATTACTGTAATTTTTAAGTACATAATGCCATCTTGTATACTCAAAATAATAAAAAGTTATCATTGTTGAATTTACTATTCGGTTTAAACAAAATGAATGTTCATATGATAATTGAAGAAGGAATCGAATTGCAACAAATACTTTTGGAAACAAAATTCATGACCTATTAAACCATCAACTATAATTTTGAAAAAGATATCCTTCTATTGTTTGTACAACATTCAAAACAGGGTTGTAGTCAAGTGTCAAACTTGGTTTATTGTTTTCACAGTTTAATAACGGGAAAAGAGTAAGTATGGTATTATTAAAAATTGCAAGCATCGATTTATGGCTGTGGGTTTCATCTACAAAGCTATTGGCTCACATTGGTGTTACATACGTGGCATAAAATTGAGAAATTTAACTTGTCAAATTGGAATTGGTGCAAATGCCGTTGACATCATCTTGCTCCCATATTTTGAGATGGCTAGTATCGCTTCTATGCTAATCACCCTCTCACATGACTTGTCATCCTATCCCACAATGCATCCCTGCATCTCACAGCTTTTTCACTCGTAAATTTACTTTCCCCTTTCCAAAGTTTGTGTGAAATATTTTATTCATTCTTTGTGTTTCATTTGCATTCATTCTCTTTGTTCATGGGCAAATTATACTTTCAGTAGATTGGGGATAAATGCATCAATCACGCGAGGGTTGGATGGAAGGTTTTGAGATTAACTTTGATGGGTGCTAAATGAAAATTGTCTGACAGCTCCATATCATTTTTAGGCTCAGAACTTTCCATCCATCCTTGCATCTGGGTGAAACAACATGTAAATCCATTTTACGTTTTTCATAAACTTGTATAAATATATCGCACTGTTCCTTCTGCAAATGCACAATCTTATCTTGCGGTAAGATTTAAAGCATCAATCTACTATTGAAGATGTCAGTGTGTGACTATTATCATCATTAAATCCATAAATATCTATTTGTAAATTCTCAGTATTCACAATATGGTGTGCCACCTACCAAGTCCAGCGGACAGGCCAATTTCCAATTTCAGGGTCGACATCAGTTCCGCCGCGGCATTGTTACATTGTCATTTCATCTACTTTATGTCTTTCATACACGGGTATTTCTCCAAATTTGTATGTTTAGCAGCACTGTGAAATGAAAACAATGGCAAAAGCAGAGAAAGAATTCAACAAAAACGGTCTAAATATCGCAAGGAAGTATGTGGCATGTTTTGTTTACATTAAATTACGGTAGCTACTCTTCATGATATCTACTATTTCCCATGAGGCATTGCGGATTTTGCCCTGTCCGTTGGACCCGATAGGTGGTGCACCGTATTGCGAATACCAAGAATTACAGTAGTTCATTCTGAAATCTGCTTCTCTGTCCTCACAAAACATGGGTGATTCTATATGAGAAATTTTGGTTATTTCACATTTTTCAATCTGCTGTCCTAAAAGGGGAATGAAGATTTGTGTTTCGTTTTTTGGAATTATCTTCTCCTATTACCAGTAGAAGGCAGTAACCATCATTGGACATGTGGAACTGTTATTTATCGTTTCCTGAAAAAATGGAAAAAATAGTCCTGTGTCATACGGGTCTTCTACATTCCATGCATCGTGTTTGCTTCTGTTTCAGTCAAAAAGCTTAAATATTACCTTCAACTCTGGTAATGTCCATAAAAGATCTTCTTTAACCAGTTTTAGACTAAGAACGAGATATCTTGGGCGGGGGTTAATGAGAATACATGTTATGTTAAAATCAAATCATCCCCAATGGGTTAAGTATGGTCAGGAAATGAAAAAATGTTGTAAAAATGCCCAAATTTTCAGTAAAGAATCACCTGTTGCCCTCTTTTTCTGTTACATTTCCATCATCATCACTGTCATCTAAGTTCTCTCTCTTTCTCTCATTGTGGTTGTTATATGTCTGTGTTGTATACAGGATAAATATCTGAAGCCGGTAAGACTGTGGTAGATGTAGATTTAGTTTTCATTTGCCTTCTTATATTTTGCTTTATTTCTTTGGTTATATTCATATATATTCATTTGTTTACTCATTCCCTTATTTCTATTATCTTTTCATTGGGAATTACTGTGTCTTACAGATGTAAGCCAGTATTTAATTTTTAAATGGAGGAATGGTTTGCAAGTGAAAACACTATTTCTGTAAATTACTAAATATAAAGCATACAGTTTGATATACTGGTAAACTTTTGACTTCATTTTGGTATTTTAACTGAAATTAATTATATCTTTATTGGGTAAGGGTATTGGGGGTTGGCTTTAATGTTTTGTTTTGGTGTTAAGGTTTGAAGTAACATTATTTTGGTATTTTATTTTGCTTGAAATTGGCGGCCATTTTGAATTTTGGTGGCCATTTTGATTTTTGTTGTTGTAGATGCTTGACATTTGAACCAAAATTATTCTACAGGTCCTAAGCTTCAATTTGGTACCAAAAACGAAACTTTTACACGAACTTGAACTGAAAACCCAAAATTGCACATGCAAGGCCCCCCACTAGTTAAGTATGGTCAGGAGAATGGAAAAATGTAAAAATGCCCAAATTTTCAGTAAAGAATCACCTGTTTCCCTCTTTTTCTGTTACATTTCCATCATCATCACTGTCATCTAAGTTCTCTCTCTTTCTCCCATCATGGTTGTTATATGTCTGTGTTGTATACAGGATGAGTATCTGAAGCCGGTAAGATCGTCCATTCGTAGCTGTGGTAGAAGTAGATTTTGTTTTCATTTGCCTGCATATATGTTGCTTTATTTGTTTGGTTATATTTATATATATATATTCATTTTGTCTATTCATTTCTATATTTCTATTCTCTTTTCATTAGGAAGTTTTACTATGATTTACAAATATCTAAGCCAGTATTTAATTTCGAACAATATCTGAACAGATGTTGAATGGACCAAATAAACACCCTAGAACACAAAAGTTCAGACAGGTTATGCATGTCACTAGTAGCAAATATGTGCAGAATACAAAGTTGGGCAGCATTAATTTTTTCTTCATCGAGTATGGAAGGATGATCTGGCAAACACGCAGTCAATGTGGGGAAAGCTGAAATATCATCTCCATTAATAGATTTTCAGTTTTTAAAAGCACTTAATGATCGTTTTTTAGAAACTGGCAATTTTTTTCAGCGGCATTTCATTTATTAGAACTGTATACAGAAGATCCACTGTAAGTAGCAATGGGGAATCATGTAGCTCAGATTTTTAAAAACTGGAAACATGTGTTATAAGGCCATAGCTTTAACATGTGAAAAACTATCATTGTTCTAGAAATTACCCTGCTAACAGAATTTCAGTAAATCTGCAGGGATGCTAACAAAGTGAAGCGATCGTAAAATGTGAGAACATTTAGAGCAATGGCAGCCTAAGCTGCTCTTTGATGGACTACACTAAGCATCCGCATGGGCTGGTAAATCAACTAGTACTACTACTACCACTTCTACTATTACTACTACACAGCGCCAATACTTCTACATGTTATATACTACTACTTTCTAACTATTACTACATAGGCCATACTTCTAACATTATTACTACATGTACTAACTTCTATTACTAACTGACTACTAGTGGCTACCACTATAACTTATCTACTACTTCTACAACTATCTACTACTACTACTACTACTACTAAGCTACTACTACTACTAATACTACTCTACATACTATAGCTACATTACACACTTTATATGAATGCTACTACCCACAAAATACATGCGCCCTACACAGTCTAACTACTACTAATAACTTCATTATATCAGGAAATGTATCCGGCTGAATTTCATGAGTAAGAAAACAGGTCTTAATTACATCAATATAAAACAATCCATTATTTCCGCTACAGTCCCTTGCTATATCATATATTATCACCACCCTTTAAAAATTTCAGCAACTCTTTTGTCAGCAACACAAATTATTCACAAGCTCTTATGTTACCTGTTCTCCATGATGAGATGCATGACTGAGCAAATTGGCCCTGACATGAAACCGATGCAAAATGCAATTCTGAAAAGCTGAAATGCGAATAGTGTGATGTGTGATTGTTGAGTCAACTAGTCTATTAAGAAGTATTCAACATCCAAGAAATTCCACATTAATAAAGAATGAGAAGACAGAATTTTGACATTTATGTGTGAATTTCTTACACAACAGGCCAATTGAAAGTCGCCAAACCATATACAATCTTGTTCCAAAATATCAATTTAACGGCATAACTATCATCAGAAATGATAAGACTTTCATGTATGGGCAATCGATATAATGCAATAATGGAAATTGTTGGCATTACTGTACAGAAACTTATGCAAATTATATCAATCAGCCTTTATATGGGTATAAATATAAAATAAGCAGATAAACATTGATAGCTGTAATAATTGTTAAAAGTTATAACATGTATTTGAATGCTGCATGCAGATAAAAACTTGGAACTTCAGTAGAAAGCATGCAGTTACTTTATGAAGCTAACTAATGATACAGAACATGCAAAGATCAATGCCAACAGATTCAAAAACAAAATTGTGTAGAACAATAACCATGAAGAATTATGAAGTCCCTTTAAAGAAAGTGAAGCAATAAATATAAATCTGTTGTAGATTAAATGCAATAACCACAACAGCATATTTTAATATGAACTTTCGCCCCCTCCTCTCGCGTCCCCCCCGGCGACCCCTTCCACACTGGATTAAAAAAAAAAATCATGTGTCTGTATACGTTAACTTAAAAGAAGATTAAATAATATGGTACTGTTCAAGAAGAAGTAACATATTACAAACCCCAAAAGCCCACGGACCCAAATTACTTACCATCACCAAATCACGAACAACCTTAGATATAGGCATGTTGAAGCAAGTAGCATAAAAGGAATCAACCAACTGCTAACAGTTATAATATGCAAAATAAAGTAGCAAATAATGTTACTTCAAACGCTTAACAGCAAAAAAAAATCGAAAATCAACTCTCAAATACCATTAACCAATAAAGGATAAAATTCATGTTCAGTTAAAAATACCCACATAAGTCAAAAGTTTACCGATAGAGCAAACTGAATATGGCTTTCTATTTAGTAATGTCTTAGAAATAATTGTTTTAACTGTTAAATTATCCCTAGCATTCAGA
>JZLH01S0616113.1:41866-54090 GCA_001188425.1 Eucidaris tribuloides
TTTTTTTTTCCATCTTATTTTCCCTGAGTTGCAGCAAAAGCCCAAAGATTGTGTCTAGCCGAGTGAGGGCGCTTACCCCAGTGATTGCATCAGCGTGAAAAATGTTTTTCCGGCCAACGCAATGATGATGATGATGATGATGATGATAATGATGGTGTGGTGATGATGATAATGATGATGGTGATTTTTACAATGAAGTTGAGGATGATGATGATGAGTTTCATAATAATGGTGGTGGTGGTGATGATGACGATGATGATCATGATGATCATGTTGATGACACTGATGATGATGATGATGATGATGATGATGGCAATAAAGTAATAATAATGTTGCTTATTGTGTCCACCATGATAGTAATAACATGAATAATCTACATTAACTTGTGAAATTTCCAAATTCTTTAACATATTTTCAGATCAGTTTTGTTATTTCTAAGTTTGTAAATTAGCTTATACAAAAAAAAAAAATATAAGTGTTATTCACGCTGTACTTGTCTATTGCATATATCTCTTTGGTTATACATGTATATTCCCATATTCTAACAAGTCTGTCACAAATAAATTAATTAACATGGATTTTTTCTCCAATACCAGGAACTTCGGGCCCAACTTGAGACCTGTCTCACGGAGGGTACTCCCCTGGTTCTCATGGATTGCGATGTAGACCAGCTGGCCCACGATCCAAGGTTCTACCGCCTCCTACGAAGTCGACTGGCATTCATGAAGGCCAAGTCCAACTTTAAGATGATGGTATGTGGGATTGATGATAGCTGTTGAAATGATAATAGATGATTGACTCTAAAGACCCACTGTAAAGTGGCAATGTAAACAGACAGAGGGAACAGCTAGTCTTAAGTTACAGGCAGGTCACGCGCAGTACTGCAGCAATGAAGAGAAGTGACCATATTCATGTTAATAACTTCGGCACATGTGCATGGGATGAGGAAATGGGCGGTATCAGAATATATGGCCCAGTTTTAAAGCACAGGTGAATATTGCATAATACGGGAAGAAAGGTAATATTTTGTGATATGGCCCGGGAATAAAAACACATAGGACACAGTATGCAAAATGGGGTGTTTTATTTCACCACTAAAATGCCTTATATATGAGATAATTCATAATAATTCAAACAAAATTGAAGGTGTGGTTTTTACATAATTTGCATAATTGTGTTAAAGAAGAGAATACATTAATCTTGACCAGGCCTTCTGTTCATTTCTCGAAAGAGATGTTGATAACGGTTACTAGGCTTGTGTTGACATCTACACCATTGCTTCAGATTTCTGATTTCACGTAGGGCAATTTACAGCCAGACTATTCTTCAAAATCAAATTGTCGATTCAAGCATTTGAAATGCACTACCTATTCACAATTATAATTTTTATATACCAAATACTTGGAGATTGGTTTGTGTCATGTCCCGACAAGAAAACATTTTAATCGAACTCCTTAGGTGCCAACAGAGAGAAATAACTTTCCCAAAGTAATCAATTGTTTCTAAAACTTGGCAAAACAAGAGAGGAAAATCTGTACCAAAAATTAATCACGAAAAGACAAAACGCACGTCTAAACTTTCTCTCATCGCTAGACTAAGCCCATTTGTGTCATTAACTCTTAACATGCCAGGGAAATTACAGCTGTATGGACACTGTATGTATTTTGTGGTGCATATTTGTAATTTGGCATGTTCAGAGTTAAATGAGGTGCCAATATAGTAAGTAAAGGCTTGTACTCTAACGTGGCACAAAATGATTTTATTTTCTGTTTTCCAGGTATATGACCATCAGGTAATATCCCAGCTACATTAATAAACTTTTTATTTAATAATATCCTACCCATTGCCTACTCCAAACTCATACTTAATCATATAGCCTTGATTATTGCAAATCCCTTTTACTGTCTTTTCTGAACATATTCAGGTAGACTCTATGTATTCAGTATTTAATCCATCTTCTGTCTGTTTGTATGTGTACACAATAGTATGTGAAATGGTGGTTAACATATTTAGAATTGCTACCCATTTGCAAAAGTTCTTTGTACATTTCAATCAAACTTTACGGTTATTACTCTTGGGTCGTAGCATTCTTGGTGATTGGAGGTAGGGGTCAAAGGTCATTGAGGCATCATGAAAGTATATTACACTTCGGTGAAAGTGTATAAAATTGCTGCTTTATTCCTACAATTCATAAAAGATTTGCTGGTCATTTTTACGCTCTCCAGTCAATTTTGATTGACCTTGGTGCTAATAACCTTGGATATAAAAGGAGCCATTATATACATTTGGGGTTACCAGTCATTCATTCCCTGCTTTATTTAACCTCTATAAAATGCAAACATATAATTTGTTTGTGTACAATTGATATATACATATAAAAACATGGAGTTAGGAACCCCTAAAAAGCACTAGAGGTACTTATAGGCAGGGCCCTGTCATGAAACTCAGAAGCGACAGAAACAAAAATACATATCCATACTTAAACAGAACAGAGAATCAAATCTAACTATAAAATGACATTAACTTCAATTCAATTCAGTCAATAAAATTGAATTAAAATGAATTAAATTGAATTGAAAAATACATTATACAATCATACTATAACAGGACAGAGAATTAAATGTAAGAATAAAGTGACATGAACACCAAAAATGAAACAAAAGAAACAGAAAAGAAAAAAAGATTTGTGAACTTTTCAGGATCATTAAGTACCCAAGTTTGGTAACTGTTATTTTTTTATCATAGTTTTTTGTTATTTTTTTTCAATCTGCTAAGTGTGAACATGTCATACTTTACCATCACCAAACCCCCCCCCCCCCCAGCGCCCTTCTCCCCAACCAATCTTTCAACCTCAAAAAAAGCATCATGTCTTATGAGGTGTATCTAAGCTTACTTTTTATTAAGGTACTTGGTGCTTGGTGCTCGGATATATAAATTGCAGCCCTTAACTGAAAATGAATGCTTATCACAAATGGCTCCTATCTCCCAGGTTGCTGATCACGAGGTCGAATGTCACCCCAATTTCCGCCTCTACCTGCATGCCACCTGTCAACCCCACTGCGTCCCCCAGTCCCTGGCCGCCTACACCAGCGTCATGTACTTCTACCAGACCCGGGATGACTGTGAGGAAGAGCTACTGGACCGATTCATGGCCCTGGAGAAGGCCAGGCTGGAAGAAGACAGGATCACAGCCCTCAAGGTAATATGTCCCCTACAGACTTAGTGGTACAATCCAATATTTACATTATGGGAATTGGCATAGAAGAAACCATTCTTGTAACTTGGGTAAGGGCCAGGCTGGAAGAGGACAGGACATGGCCCTCAAGGTGAGATTTAATGATATGTCCCCTGTGAACATAGTGGAACAATTCAGTTTGTATTGTTTGAATTGATTATGGACGAATCCATTCTTGAAATGTAGGGATAAATTTGATTGGAAAAGGATAGGATTACAGCCCTGAAGGTGAGATTTACTGATATGTCACCTGTGAATATAGTGGAACAATTCAATGTTTGTATTGTGAGAATTGGTCATGGAAGAAACCATGTTTGAAATGTAGGGATAAATATGATCGGAAAAGGACATGATTACAGCCCACAAGGTAAAATTTAGTGATATGTACCCCAGTGAACGTAGTAGAAGATTCCAAAGTTTTCATTGTCAGAACTGATCATGGAAGAAACCATTCTTTTATCAGGGGGAAGGACCAGGCTGGAAGTAAACAGGGTCACAGCTGTTAAGGTAAACATTGTCCTTTGAACAAAGGGGAATAATTCAATGTTCACATCACCTAGATTGGACATACATAGATTAAACCATTCTGAAAACATGGGGGTATATTAGTTGCTGGTTAAGCTGTGAAAAAGGAGCTACTTGTAAAACTGATAATCTGAGCTTTAGATGTGAAGTGAAACATATATCAATATAAGAAAAGTACTGTAGTGTCTGATTTTCTGTTCATTGATTTATTTTTTCCTCAGGAAAGAATCGCTAATATGAAGCAGCTCGATCAGCTGGAAGACCAGATGCTAGAATGTCTAGCCTCTGACAACAGACTCCTTAACGATCTTGCCACAACCAAGAAACTGGCTGATATGAAGAAGCATTATGATGAAACACTTGAAAGGTAAGTCTATAATGAATACAGAAGATACCATTCATAACACCATAAGTAAGAGCATTAATTATAGAATGTACACATTTGACTATGTTTATTGAATACAGTTTCTATGCATTGGAATGAATATTCACATCAGTTGGGTGCATATTAAAATGACATTTTCAAATCTTTAGTAAAAGCATATTTTTGTGTGATTTATTGTTTTTTCAAACCTCTTATGTATAAAATCAAACAAGTGTTAGAGTCATTTTGTACTAAATGATTGGGTGTGTTTTGTATAGTAACTGCACAGTATCAGTAACGTTATTACTGTTGACATTATCATAAGTTTGATTAAAGAATGACAATATATTTTGCATGATAATCAAATGTTCATATTCAAAGTGATATCCCTGTCGTCCAGTTGGTATACATGATTGACGTGGCATTTGAATATTGATTGACATAGTGTCATTTGCAAGCAGACTGGCATGCAGGGTCATTTTCTTTTATGTAATGTCCTTTTGTTTGTTTGCCGTCTGTCAGTTCGTCCATCTGTCTATCTGTCATGCTTTACATTTCTGTCATGTTTGCCATTGTATGTTTCTTGTGTTCTTTGGAACACTCTCAAGTACAGTGTGTCTCAAAAATAATTGTGCAAGGGATATATGCCCTCTTTTGCAATCAGAAAATAATATTGATGTGATGCTTAAATCAACATCAAGGACACAGTCTTAGCTTTTAAGCGCCATTTGCTGTGTTCAATTTGCTTGTTCCAATATCGAGATATGTTTAGTTAACAGCGAAAAGATAAAATCACAATTGTGCCACTTTTACTACAGTCAATGATAGCATTAGACCTTCTTCCCTGGTAAAAGTGGCCCTTTCGTGGTAAACTAACATATCTCAAGATTAAAATAAGTAAATTTAACAGAACGTATTGCATTTAAAACTAAGACTATGCCTTTATTTTGTATCAAGTCAGAAAGTTCTATTTCCTAATTGCCAAAGAGGGTGCTTTTCTCTTACTCATTTTTTTTAAAACACACTGAATAACTATGAAAAAACACAACTCAAATAAACAATTTCTCTTTTGTGCATAAATTTCCAGCCAAGAGAGGGTACAGATTTCTGAGAACGCCATCCACAATGCTCGGGAAGGCTATCGATCCATCGCCCGTCGTGGGGCCGTGTGCTTTGACGTCTCTCGCAGCATGGCAGAGATCAACTACATCTACCAGACATCGTGGAAACAGTTCTTGGAAGTCTATGACATCTCCATAAAACATTCTGAAAGGTGAGTTATGTAATAATTAATCAACTTCAAATTTTGTTTGTCCATCTAATTTAATGATTATGATTGGAGTCATACGTTTCCAGATAGTCTTCAAATTATTTACCATTTTGTCATTAGAAGTCATGAAAACTAATCCATTCCGTTAAATGACTATTGTAATGAAGAGTGCATTACATGTAAGGGTTGATGAATACAATTTTGAAAAGTGTTAATGTAATATGGGAGAATGATAGAAAAAATATAAATGTCAGTCTTGCCTACTAACAGCAAAGCTGCTGCATATTGTGATTACCATCTAGTACCCTTATTTCTGGTGATCTTTGTATTTTGCATGTAACTATATGACTAAAAAGAACGTGAAGTTCCAATTTATAAAATAATTTTCTCATGAAAACCTACTCACTTTTCAAAAACTTGCATAAACTAACCAAAGCTCAAAAGAAGATTATTTCCCCTTTTTTTTACGAAATAATCTCATTGATTTGAAAGGTTGTATACAGAAGCTATCAATGTTAAATGTCTATTTTGATGAAGAGCAGCTCTGAATAATGAAATCACATTGTTACAAATTGTAAATTCATGAGGGAAATGCTATTTCTTTCTTCATTTTTTTTGTACATAAGTTACCTTTTATAGCTTTAAACTTGACAACTGTGCTTGTGTTTGAAATTCACTCTCTTCAGTGGCAGAACTATTTAGTTTGGGGTTGGGCAATGTTTGTCGCATATGTATGTACATGTATAATTCAGCCCACTCAACTTTGATAAATGAATACTCACCATGAATGTATGAGTTGCATATCTACACTATCCACCATGAATTTAGTGTTTCAGTATTACACCGCATGTAGACAATATAGAATCGTTCTGTACCTTGTTAGCAAAGTAGACCCATGTCACTCTGTTCTGATTTTCAAGATTTGACACCATTTAGTTCATTTTAGATCTTATTAATTGCTGATTTTCTCAGTTTTAACTGCATGAATCCTGATGCTGATTTTGACATCTTTGCTTAGTTTTAATCACATCAATTCTGATGATACACTCTATTTGCATAATCTCATAATTTGATTTTTCTTGTATAGCACTCTGTTAGCATGTGGTTAATCCCTATTATTATGCTTATATTGTAGTTTCCATTGCATGAATTATTCACTTGTTAATCACATTTCCTTTACATGTTTGAATCTATGATTATTTTGTTTTATTTCTGCATACTTTCCCACTCACCAGATCGTAAGTTTTTTACCTTCCTTCCTTCTCACAGCTGCACATTTAGATGTTTGGCACAATTTTGTTTAGTCACATCCACTTTTTTGTGTGTTGCACAAATGCTATGGCCTCATAAAGTTTCTGATCCTTTGGCCCCATTTGGAGTAAAAGTTTAACAAATGGAGAGCTTTTTTCCAAAAGAGGTTTAATCTCCTTCGAGTGGAACTGATAAACATGCATTATTTTTACACAAGCCTGTAGACATTTACAATAAATTTCAATCTCATTTTTAAATGCCATTTATGAAATTGATCAAGTTATTTTTTTTTCATTTTTTTAGTTACAGGTTTATGATCAAATCAAAGATTTAAACAACTATATTACTATAAAAATGGACTTGACTCTTCTGGAAACAAGCTCTTTAAATCTGCACGACAGTTGTAAAATAAACATGCTTACATAGGCCATATACAATACAAACATAATCATTCCCTTGTTTTGTCCACCCCCACCTACTGCCCCGAACCCCCCCCCCCCAAAAAAAAAAAAAAATAACATATGAATGCTTTATATACTCCTTTAACATCAACTTAAATCAAACTTGGTGAAATGTATGACTTATTAAACTAAGAGAAACTAGCTTTGAACAAACATAAACTTGTTCCAAGAAGGTCTTTGAATAAGGTTTGTGCATATCTAAATCATAAAATCCTCTGAAAAAAGGAGGTGGGCCATTTCTATCTCTTTTATTTTGATTCACAGGAAAAAAACTTGAAAACCAAGCAATCATTTGCCATTTTGCCCATTCATGCCTTAATTGAAACAAATTCTGAAAATTTTAGGAAATGTATCTGAGAATTGAACATCCTTGCTGATGGATTTTTTACTATTTTGTCCGAGTTAATTTCTCTTCATTCCCAATATTTAAGTTAACTACTTCACCATGTGTAATCCATTACCTTACACCAGTAGCCCCTCCACTTCACCAATCCACATAAATTTCATGATAATTTGTATATTCAGCATAGCTTCTTGTCATCTATCTGTGTGTTTGTTTTGCATATAAAGTATGTATGTGTTTGTGTGTATGTATGTGTGTGTGTGTGTTTGTATGTGTTTATGTTTGTATGTGTGTGTGTGTGTATGTTTGTATTATGTTTATTATCATGCATATTGTACACTGTATTATGTCTTTCTTACAGATAATAATAACCACAATTGACAAAATGCATTATTATATAGCAAAAGCAGAATTATTTCAGTTGTATGAAGAACTGAATTATGCAGTGAAACATATTTTTTCAGTGTTATAATAATCATAACAAGAAAGTGGTTTTAACTTTCTGTAAAAAATTATACAGTTAAATTGTAGATCCCAAGATAGAATGTAAACTGACGACACCAGTGGTTACTAATGGTTTAACAATAGTAATGATAACGAATATATGATTTAATGTATTTGTCTTAGATAATTGAGATGTCAACCCTTGCCACTATATTCATAACAAATCCTTTATTAACTGGGTATTTGTGATTGTATAGATGCTACAGATATTAACTCACTGTATTTGTGTTAAAATCCCAATTATTGCACTTTCCTAGCTATGGGTTAAAATCCTGTGTCCTGATTAATAGTGGTTATTAACACGTGTATACACTGTACCTAGTATTGTAAGATATATGTTAGGATGTTGTTATTTGCACCTTTTCCACTTCTCAAACTTCACAGAATTCTGCAATTCTGAAATAAAATATTGCACAAACATGACCACATGATCACTAGGTATTCAGAAGACAAGTATATGTATAATGGCAAGTACATGTATAATGTACTAAGAAAACAAATTCCAATTTACAATGACATATTTGGTATAATTTTGTTCCATATGCAAGCAAATTTAAAGGTAAATGACATGATTGGGGGAAGTCCTCAACTTGGGCTGAAACTACTCTCGAATCAAGTAAACTATGCAAGGATTCTCCTGTGAAAATCTTGGAGTCAAACATTGACTCATTCTAAAACAACTGATGTCAATATCCCTCGTGGCTGGCAAACCTGCTGTGTGGCTGTCTATGGGGCCTATTTTTATCGTGCCCCGATAGAATTAGCGTTCATGCTTGATTCTCCTTAAGTAAACAAATTACAGACAAATCCTTCCAGCTGGGAGATCTACTCCAGCTGGTGTATAGTTGGTATATATTTCAACTGATTTGGTTCTTGAGGCATTTTCAAGTGTTCCCAATCATGTCACTAACCTTTAAAGTATTTACCTCCAGATAAATCAATTAAACTTCTTCAATTTAATTTAAGCCCCTGTCCAATTGTGGCAGGTTTTAAAGCAAACCACAACCTTGGTATTCATGGAGAAAATCAGTATGGATGTTGTGATTCATGTTTGTTCATTCTTGTTCCAATTAAATTTATGTTCACATTGTGTGATCATCTTGGTTTGCAACAGTATTGAAATGATCAAAGTGTTATTGCACCACGGCAATTTAACCACTTAGATATTGTCCTGTTGGTTCATTCCTCAATTAGATTTGGAAAACTTGGGGCATTCTCACATATTATTCCAGTCAAAATTCATTTTATCCATTTTACATCTGTTGTGTTTGCTCAAATCAGTCACCACAACTAGAGCTGGTGTTGTATTTATTTATTCAGCAACAAAGTATCATGTATACAGTGAAATCAAATCAAATTTGGAGATATACCATGGATGATTAATATTTTTTTGGAGACACTGCTAGACTGTTTGATGCTTACGGACTTCCTATTTGTCTCCCTGTTTTAACATCACCCCGTCCCCATTTTGTAAATCTCTAATTCTTTGTTATATAACCTCTTCCAACAGGGCTGCAGTGAAGGCTGTCGTTGAGCGTCTCACCTACAATGCCTTCCAGGCTATGGCCAGGTCGTTACTGGAGAGGGACAGGCATATCTACTCTGTCTTCCTTGCCATGGAGGTAGGACTTGTTTCGTATAACACATTGGCTACTTTTTCTGGAGTACGAGATCAAAATAAATTATATCTGAGTTGGCCCTTGAACCATATACATGTATTGTAAATTATGATTATCTGTGGTTAAGTTTATTTGTGGCCAGCAGACCAAAACATGTAGTTCAAAAAAGCGTTACATTAGGTCAGATATCAATATTTAAATTATACATGGGAAAGATAGATGCATTCTTTTATAATTTTTAAAAATAAAAACATAAACAGTGTAACTGACTAAACAGTACCTTGGTTCTAGCTGCTCCATTGATTGATTGATTGATTGATTGATTGATTGATTGATTGATTGATTGATTGATTGATTGATTGATTGATTGATTGATTGATTGATTGATTGATTGATTGATTGATTGATTGATTGATTGATTACTTGATTATTTGATTGTTTGAGTTGATTGATTGATGGATTTGTTGTTTTGACCCATTACAGGTGGAGGACTCCCTGGGTAATGCCGGCCTGGGAGAGAGAGAGTATGTCATCTCCCCCCAGCTGGGGGCAGCCACCATGAGTGCTCTGGGCCTAGCTGCTGCCTCCGACCATCGAGTCTGTCAAATCCGGAAGCCATTTGATTGGATGTTGGATGACCAGTTCCAAAACCTTCAGGTGAGGACAGATTCTGAACCTTCTGTTTTACCTGCTGACAAGAAAACATGTATAGATGATCGAAAATGATTGCAATGTCAGAAGTTTCATCTTAGTAAGGAAAGCATATTTCCTGGAATCACTGAGTTAAATATTTGTGACCTGTCACCACGATACCCTGATACGATCACACAACCCTAAATTAAGGAAAGTGCCAAATATTGTAATTATAATAGAAAGTATGAAAACAAAATGTCCTCAGAAATCTAAAGTTTTATGACCTTTACATGTTGCAAAAGTTTTTATGTTCATATTTTTCACTCAAAGTGTTTTTAGAGGGATAATTCAGTTTTAATTCTACATGGTACTTGTATCTCAGCATACTTTTTATAGTCTCATAATGTGAGTTTAAATCAGGAAATCATTCAGTATTCATAGAAAGGGCATATTGTGCAGAAAAACTAGTCAAGGTAGCATTTGTAAACAAGTAAGAGTGATATTCTTATGGCATAAACTAAAGTTTACATGTGCAAACGTATAAGATATTTCTGATGGTTTTATAAATCTACAAGACGGAGCATTATATATTGAATAGTGCTTCTTAGAAATGACCTTGTTTATACTTTGAGAGCCATTATAAATGTGAAATATATTTTTGCAATATAGATGTCATCGAGTTATGTGACAGGTTCTATATAATGAAAAGGTTAAAACTAAGTAATTGTAATTTATCATGGCGATAGGTGTAAGGAAGGGACATGTTTGTTAAATTAGGGTAGTTTTCTGTATGAAGTATGATTACTATTGCAGGTGGCTTCCTCATATATGGGGGAAATCTGACATGCTTTTCATCGAGCGCTTGCGTGTAGTGCATCCTTTTAGACACCTGAACTTGTTGGGATCGTAGCGGTGCACTGAGCGTAGTTTTCTATGTGATTTAATAAATGGGCTCATTGCTAGTACTAAGATGGACTGAGCTAACATCCTCTTCATTCGTGGAACTGGTGTGCTACTATGTGATTACGTATGTCTGGCATCGAACTGTGTGATTCGGGAATTGGTATACTAGCTCGTCGGCACCACTTCGCCTGCCAGCATATTTCGTCGCCAAACCAGCTCAATGCCCCCTGCCCCAGCTAGAGTGGCCAATTCATGTCCCACATATCCTTATCCAAGCTTTCTCGTGGTAAAGGCCTACTACCGATTATATACCGAGAACTTTTGGAAAAGACTCCCTGTTGATTACGAAGAAGATAAAACAACTGTAGAGCATACTTACCGCTTTATCCGTGAATTTGGAACTAAAGACAATTGTACTCTTGATATTATGTATGGATATTAGCGAAGGTGATCACTGTTTAAGTTTGTTTGGTAATTTTTGTTGTACTGGTAACTGTTTTGTTGTGAATTCAGTAGCGTTAATCATACGTAATTACCTATTTCAATCTGTAACTCATTTATGCTTGAATGTTAGATGTAAAATGGAGAAACCTTAAGAGAAAGTAGAAACCAGACAAATGCGGCTCTATAGGTGTTCTTATAAATACTTGTATGTGACTCTGAGACTCATTGGTGTAGAATTGGTCTGTTAGAACTGCGTCAAAAGTATTTGTTTGGTCGGAAGTTAAAATAAAAAATAACATATCAAACATATAGCATTGTGCAACTTGTTTTGTACAGTCCAAGGCTCCAACCGTGAACACGTTCATTATTTCTGATATGCAACATGGGTAATCCAACATTTGCTCGCAGCGACAGTTTGCTCTGGTGACAATATCTTAGCAGACTAAAGTGCGGGAATAGGCTGCCATTGAGTTTCCTGTTCAGAATAGAGTTAGGGTTAGGCATAAGCTTAGGTAAAGTTTGAGGTTAGGGTTTAGTATATGAGTTAATCATAAGAGGCAGAGCAATTTTGCCAGAGCAGAGTTCATACATGCAACATTATTCATCAGAATGTGACCTGTCACCCGATACCCTGATAAACTCGCACTGTTATGAAACATGAACCTAGAGAGA
>JZLH01S0616118.1:6370-24651 GCA_001188425.1 Eucidaris tribuloides
CCATTCACCCCGACGAATTCATTCGCTTGGAATCTGTGCGTATTGGAAATTTTCAATTCGTTCGTGGTACGCAATGCCAATTCGTCATAGTGTGACGGGGCCTTTAGGAGAACACTGCTCTCTGGCAGGTAAATTTATCTGGAGAATCTGAAATAGACAAGTGAGTTTGTATACTTCTTTATATGGGATGGGCTGCATCAACTGCACACACCCCTCTCAAGTCTGCAACATTTTGAATATTGAAATCAACTATTCCATGAACGACGTCCGAGCAACTCACTCTGCATGCTCATTGGCATAACATTCAAATGGTGGGATCGCAAAACGCGTAAGCTGCCAATCCATTATTACAAAAGATTATATCGCCTTACGTCAAAAATGACATTTAGCAATCTCACAAGAATTGAGGAAGATGATGATTTAGTTTCCTGACTCAAAACGTTGTTAGCCCTGAATTTTCAACTCACAGTCATTCCGTACTTGAGTCACGCGAGTCACGCATGCTGTATGTTACGAATCACAAGCCAGGGTACAGATGATTTATTACATGGTCAGGTAAAGCAATCAGCTTCAATATTTTCTCGATTTTGATCTATACCCTGGTTTGTGACTTGTGTGACATAAAACATGCGTGACTCGGGTGACATTTACATGGAATGGCTGCGCAAGATTTGAGCACGTCATGCTGTACAGGATGATGATGAAGATGATGATGAAGATGATGATGATGAAGATGATGAAGAAGAAGAAGAAGAGAAGAAGAAGAAGAAGAAGAAGAAGAAGAAGAAAGAAGACAAGAAGAAGAAGAAGTAGTAGTAGAAGAAGAAGAAGAAGAAGAAGAAGAAGAAGAAGAAGAAGAAGAAGAAGGAGAAGAAGAAGAAGAGGAAGAAGGTGGAGGAGGAGGAGGTTGAGGCGATTAAGATGATGACTTGAAACCTAAACTTGATTGGTAAGCAGTCAGTGAAGCTGACCTAATTTGACATGATGGACTTATCCTATAGCAGCTTCAGTGTATGTACCTGATGATTAAAGATACTAGGCCTAGCATTATGTTGAGTAATCCTTATACTGTGCATCGTATAAGGCAGTGTCTCAAATCGACAATGGTCATCAAGTAAATCAAAGATACAGTTATCAATGTATCAGTATTTCATATTACAATCAAATTAACAAAATCCATTTCACATGTAGTCGAGGACTTTGCAATCTTAGTTCTATTTACCCATCATCTTGTCCATGTATGAAGTACATGTTGCATAGTATACAAATCCAAAGTCGTTTACAGAGTTGCCCTGAATATTGGATGCCCACCAGAACAACCATTATCATATCCACCTGGACCACATGATGTTAACAGCAAATCATAATGGTCACGGACAGGGGATCAGAAGATTCTGGACCCAAAGCTCACGTGTAGGAGTTTCTGACAGCCGATCCCATCCCCCATACCCCTGGGTAGGTGCGTCACTAAGTAAGTAAGGGTTTAAACCACAAGACCGAATCTTAGTCAATGATCATGTACATGTACATTATTCGACTTCAACAGTTAAGTGTGTAATGATATCGCTGTTGAACGCGAGTTGTTCTACCTTGTCCACGTTCATTCAAATGGATAAAGTTTGTATCAAATAAATGAATGAATAATGAATGAATAAATTTATCTATTTATATAACTATTATATTGATAAAGGTAATGGTGGTAATGATGATGATGATGATAATTATAACAACAACAACAACAACAACAACAACAACAACAATAATAATAATAATAATAATAATAATAATAATAATAATAATAATAATAATAATAATACTAATAATAATAATAATAATAATAGTACTAATAATGATAATAATAATAATAATAATACAGTAGTCTCCTTTCAAGCGTTTAATATAAATAATAATAAATAATGATAATTTGATATAAGTAATATGCATATCAACATACCTGTATTATTCATGACACAAATGATCAGGCTTTTCAGTGTGCAAATAATTTCCATTTCTATTTATTACAATTATCGTGATCGTACAAACGCCAAAATTTGAATTCTAATAATGAAATTGCAATCCTAACACCGTGACTGTGAGTGCAATATCTACATCGATGTACCTGTATAGTAAACAGAACATGGTCCACGTTTCCCCAAGCTATCCGTGCAATGTCACCGAAAGCGGAAGAACCTACAGAGTCCCACAGGGTTAACAAGGCGGGGACGGAACACTCACGGGGCTGTAATGGGATATTCCTCATAAAAGTCATTAGGGGCTAGGATTACGTCCCTTTTCTTCTCTCTATATATCACGCAACCATCTCACTGTCATGAACGAGTTGCTATAGTTATTATGTATAGTTAGTTAAAGGTAGACAGGAAGAATGCGCCCCAGGTTTATTCCACACCCTTCGATTGTACGTGTTTAGCCATATTTTGTGGAAAAGTTCAACGATAAGCTGCCAGCGCGCAAACAGCACTTGACTTTTGCAAAGGTTTACGTAGAAACAAATTTTGATGTGAGACCATATAGAGGGTATGTCATTCCGCGCGGATTTTGCATATGATATCTATCTTTTTCCATTATTGTCTGTTAAGTCATTACCTGGCAACGATTACAACATGGCAATCACAATAATATTAATGGCATAAACCTGATCTACTAGCCCAATTAGCTATCTATTTGTCTATCTATCTATCTATCTATCTATCTATCTATCTATCTATCTATCTTTCTATCTATTTCTATCTATCCCTCTATCTATTATTCATCTATCTATATCTCTGTAATATCCGTCTATTTCTCATCTATCCAATTATTCGTATCTATCAATCTATCTATCTGTCTATCTATCTATCTATTGATCGATCAATCTATCTATTCATCTATCGATTTATCTATACATTTATCTATCGATCTATCCATCTATCTATCTATCTATCTATCTATCTAATTGTCGATAGTCTTCACGATTTTAAATACAACATGTGAATTATTTAACAGAGGAAAAAAACATTATTGAAGAATTGATATTACGTAAGATTTCGTTTATATTCTTGTTATTTTAACAAAATCTGAACTATAATCATGATAATTTGGTTATCAAATAAATTATATGTATGCGGCTGTTTATGTTTGCCAATGTAACGGGTACTGAAGACGTGGAAAACCCATAGGCAAGTTAAAACGTCTTCTGGGTTGCTATAACGTACGTTCCAGTGCTCCACCCCCAACTTTCCTCTCCTCCCTCTGATATAGAAAACAATTTCTTGTTGTGAATAATGACATATGCCTATCTACTTATTGAATTTGTTTTAAAAACTTAAGTGATTCTCAGTGGCATTTATTTGTCATCTAATCCGCATAAAATTAAATCAGTGTAAATATCCCATAAAATTATCATTCGTATTCAAGACAGACCATCTGCTATACCTTTTGAGGCAATGACATCAGCCCAGGCCAATAATTTCCTGCATGAATCCAGGAAATCAGAACCACGTGTGATATTGTTCACATCTCACTGTCTTCTAGATGATGAAGAATGGATTCCGCGCATCGATGAAGCTGTATCCGCACGGGTTACCATGGTTACGTTCGAGAGAGAAGTAAGATGTCGAAACGACTGACAAGACGAGTTTGAACGCGTGAGTCATGAAGGGAAATTCGTTCTGGCTCAACTAGACGAATTGTCTGCGGTAGTTGTCATGAACGTGGACTTGAACCGGTCCCACGTGGACGAATTCATGCGACCTAATCAAGTCTGGGTTTAAACATTTTGTTTCCATGCGACATATGGATGAACCCACTGACAGATTACTTGGTTAATTGCCTGGTGGTTTCGTTCGAAATTGCATCAAGCGTACGGGCGCTACGAACTAATGATGCGGCGGCGTCTATCGACTATTTTGCGGCATACCCACAGCAGAATTGTGTCATGATTCACGCTCATTCTGTCGTAGTTCCTCATCAACTTTTCTGTGTGTCATGCAATCCGAAAATACTCTGAAAAGAACCTTGACTGCATTTCATTTAACATCCTGATGACCAGTACGCAATTCATGTTAGCACTAATATAACAAAGATCATATTTACACAAGCTACATCACAAATGAATTGTTATTATCATCTTCATCGTTTCTGTTAGCATTGTTATATTTCCAAGGGCGTAGGCTGGGGGGGGGGGGTGCACTGGGTGCACGTGGGCACCCCCCCCCCCCCGCAGACGCCATAGGAGTTTCCACCCTAGATATGCAAAAAAGAAATTTTGCACACTTGTGTTTTGCTTCTAACGCTTGATTTTCTCGATTTAGTCTCACTCCCTAAAATGTCACTCCTCTGTTCCATCTCCGCGAGACTGTGCCAGCACCCAATGCCCCAAACAGCCTACGCCCACTTGATTTCTGTTTCATTATTATTATTATTATTATTATGTATCATCTATTATTATTATTATTTATATTATTACTTATTATTTATTATTCATCTGATTATTCTTATTATTTATTATTAATATTATTATTATTATTATTATTATTATTATTATATATTATTATCATCATCATCATCATCATTGTTACTATTATTATGCATCATCATTTAGAATTAATATTTACTATTATTTATCTATAATTATTCATGAATGTTACACTAATACATTCGGAGCAATTATTCAGATTTAATGAGGCTTTAATTTGTGGTTAATACTTCTCCTGTCACATTTACTAAGTCAAACAAGAAATATGCTGAAGGGAAAATATCCAGGGATCATCAACGAGCGTGGAATATTCATTCAATTCTAAAAATCGTCAATTTGACACATCCTTACTACACAAATACATATACAACCATCATATTAAAGGTAAATGACATAATTGGGGGTAGTCCTCAACTTGGGCTAAAACTACTCTAAAATCAAGTACACTATGCAAGGATTCTCCTGTAAAAATCTTGTAGTCAAACGTTTACTCGTTCTAAAATTACTAATGTCAATATCCCTCGTGGCAGGCAAACCTGTTGTGTGGCTCTCTATGGGTCCTATTTTTATCGTGCCCCGATAAAATTGAAATACTAGTATGTTCATGCTTGATTCTCCTTAAATGAACAAATTGGAGACAAATCCTTCCAGCTGGGAGATCTACTCCAGCTGTTGTATCGTTGGTATATAGTTCAACTCGTTTGGTTCTTGAGGCATTTTTAAGTGTTCCCAACCTTTAACCCTAGAAGCCCAAGCTATTTTTGGCTCTACGTGGCCCAAGGGGGGCACATTATGCCCCCTCTATAAAATCTTTATTTTTTATCCAATCACTCTCAAATTTGGCACACATGCAAAACAACTCAAACTCTACAAAACACAATCACACAATTTCTCAAGGTCACCACATGGGGGCGCTATTCACCTAATATAATGAAATACATAGAAAAAAGGGGATTTTGTTGGATATTTCTACGTTTTTGTCTTTACTATCCCATGTATACATTCACAAGTGATTGATTTATCAACAATTATACAAGATCACATATTTTTAGATAGAAAATTAGTATTTTGAGTAAACATTGACTGTTTTGGGTTCATATTTTGTGTTATAATACATATAGTGATAATGTAATGCGCATATGCATGAATTACTATGCGCTGTTGGTGAAAAAAACACTGAAACATCAAAAATGGCACACATGACCTTCAAAATGTGGTTGCCATGGCAACACAATTTAACGGTTTACCCTAAACTATACACCAAAATGTTTTAGGAAAAGTCACCAAGTTTGATTAAATTTCGTCAAAAATTATGAAAGTGGCGAAGACAAATTTGGTAGGGTGGCACATAGTGCCCCCCCCTTGGGCTTTTTAGGGTTAAGACTTTTGAAAATGTTTGTATTACGTGTGCTCACTCATGCATAACTAACTGGATACCTCTGATTTTCACACAGAATATACTTTACGTCAGAAGTTCCTGGACAATCCTAATTACGTAAATTGACCAGCGATTTCGATTATGAAATGGTAGGAGTTGAAATTAAAATAGCATACTCATTTTACCACGGTCGTTTGGTGAATGGGCGCAACCTCTGACATGTCTGACCCCAGTTACAAAGCTAATACAGTATACATGCGGACAACTCACAAAATTGCTACCCACAGTTTAACCTAATCTGATGCGACGATGATCGAAAAGAACTTAAAAAACTTGGTTGCCCGAAAAATTTAGATGTAAAGTCAACTCACCACAGAGCCGAAATAAAAACATTCAACATCAAAATACAGATCAAAGCTTGTTTCCACTATACTCAGCGAAACGCTCTGAATAATGTATCAAAAGTAACTGGAAGAAACAGTAAACGACCACATTACACAATTATAATGAACAAACAAAATAAGCTGTATAATTGATTGCCGTCTAATAGTCTAGTTATAAATAAACAATTAATGGGGCTTATAATTTTAACAAGCCTTTAAATGCTTCAATATAAGTTCCTTCATTCATTGTATTCTTTTATATTTAATATTATATCATATCACTAAATAGAAATGACATGTGTTACCACTTATTCGAATGTGTGTATATATAAATTGTATTATGTATATTCGTATTTACGTTATTTGTATAGATATAAATTTATTTTGTGCTTATGTTTTTGTTGCAATGGAATGAGAATAAATATGAAATATAAATATATATGAAATGAAATTTATTCTTCTAAGGGTGACAATCGTCCTTTTCGTAATTTTCTTTGAATCTTGCTTTCCTTATTGCGTTATTGAAAATTGTATTTTTCTATAGATGTTGCTTGAGCACATTAGCTACTTTTTGTTGTTGTTTTTTCCTGCACGAAGGTGAAGGAGTAAAATAGTTATTACAATTGTTCAATTTCATTGTATGATTCCGTAGATGGGAATTAGTGCGCAAAGGGTTAAACACGCATTTTAGTAAGTTAGGCCTAATTGTGCTGTGAATCTATAGGGCCATTGTATTTATATTAGAGCTAGGTTCTCGCAAAGAAAACGCATTACAGAGTTCCTTGTGGCACTTTGCAAAGTCACGCACGGTAATATACTAATGACAATTAATGTCCCTCTGTATCATATCGCGCACCTTAAATGAGCGCTGAGACATCTCATCAAGCAGCCAATTTCAAAGGGTAAGATTCGATCAGAGCCAAGAGTTGTGATCAAAGTAAAAACCCTTGTACTTGCCCGTGTTCACGCTGTTCTTTCAGACCCCTGGAGATGCTAAGTCATGTCAAAAAATTGGCGATCCCTATCACGGAAAACCACGTCGGCTGCAATCGGTTTTACGGTACAAGTATCGAGGGGTCACGGGGGCTGGTCGGCTTAGCCATGTAGTCGAGCCAATATCGTCATACAGGAGCAAAGGGCTTCAGAAACTAATATTCAAAGGATTATTGCAGGCTTACTAGGTGTATCAATACTCATATAGTTTGAATTAGGTAACCGAATGACATTAATTTCTTATCTCTAACGCATGTTTTGTCACCTGGTCCTTGGGGCTAGAATTCAAACAGCCAATGCTCGTTTAAATCGTTCACCTTCGCGAAAAAACATGTTTTGCAACGAAATTGACAAAAGATAAAAAAAAACCGAAAGATATGTAGTCTGAGGAGTGAATTGAGATCTAGAGCACAAAATAAACAACGACGTGTAATGTTCTAAAAATGGCAGCGATAGAAACAGTCGCTCGATCAGTTTTTGGTGTAGTGGGATGTTTGCTCTGACAATTTACCATAATCAATTGATTCACATTTTGTCAATAATTCTACATTGACAAGGGTGTATGCAAGCGGGAGGGAGTCATTGGGAGGGTCATGAAACTCCACCCACCTCTACGCCCCAAAAGATATAAAACAACGAATGAATTATTAGTCCATATTTTTTTTTACAGTGTCAAAAGGCGTAAATGAAAAGCATAAAACAGGGACATTTTAATCACATCATGATTTAATTTAATTGTGAAAAGGTCCAAAAGTATGATTACGATCTACTCAGAAAGAGAAACCTTGGAAAAACCCCTGATTGCGTTGCTTTAAGTTTTCACTGCACTTGACCAGCCCCTTCTCATCTTTGGCTTATTGGGTGATCATATGTACATAATCATGTATCTGCAGGTGAAAATTAATTCAGATAATCATTTAAACAATCATATTCTATTATAATGATTGGTATATTCAGTGTATTTGTGGATCTGTGTGTCGATCGAAGGCGATCCTACTATGAAACGTGTTATGAATTTACTTGCACCTAACACACAGTTGATCGGTTTTGATTTCGTCACATTCAATATCCGGAAATAGCGCGTTTGCTTATACACTTTTATGACGTCAGTTTGCGAAATTAAAGGATCCCTGAATTTTCGTAATACATGTAAAAGAAGTCGCGAAATTCGTGGCTGCCGAATGGGCGTTATTTCTGATGAGACAGTTATGCTGCCATAATGCGAATATAATGAATATTAGGAAATGTCAACATGCCAATACTTCAGTCTGAAACAGACATTGTTAATAGATTGTTGTGGTTTCAAATTGTTGTTTTACAACTGTGGTAAAAGATCATTATGTGGATACCAAATATTTTATACAAACAGATGTATCTACATGTGTACGCGTTACTTTTGAATGTATGAGAATGTTCTTACTTCATATCAATGTAATGTTGACGTCCCGAATATTTTCTTTTTAATTGCTTCCCTACAAAAGAAACTCAATCTTGATTATATCCTTCAAAGCACCAGACCTTTAAATTTACTTTCTCAAACCATGTGGCGAATTACACGTAATCCCCGACACGATACACTCTCAAAGGTGTACCACGTGCAAACACACAACCCACACTCCGCCTGGATATTGTGGACGTACTGATGGCTCAAATTAAATCACGCCTTTAAATGCCCCGCCCAAATTGCGCTCTCGAGTGACTCTGCAACTCTTATTATTGACCCAACAAGAGTGCACTTGATCAAACGTTTATTTTGCTTTGTCTGTTAGGGTTGTCCATTTTACACGAATGCTTATTGACTGCTTAAACACAAGTATGCGTAAGTATCGTTAGTAATGTCCTAAATATACGTTCCTACGACTTTGGTAAACTAGTCGAAGAAAGCTGTTGTTGATTTGCCATGGTTGTCTTCCACGCACGTGTCGCTCGTGTCACAGTTGTGCACTTCTGCAACATCTACCCCGAGTACTCATTTTACTCTCCTTCTAGATATCAATTTTGTTTCCGTTTCCTTTATCAATTAAAATTAATCAAGTGATTGATTGATTGAGTGAGTTATCTATAGGTATTTATTTATTCCTCCATTTGTTGCATGCATGAACTAATTAATTTCGCTGTCTTTTGTACCATCATTCCCCACCCGTACCTACACACGAACAGACACACACACACAGACACACACAGGCAGACAGACACACAAACACGTAAACACACAGACAGACACACACAGACACACACACGTAAACACACACAGACACACACACATAAACACACACCCATTACCACAGGGGTTGGTATGGATTACAATCGAATTTACATTCCCCTTCATTATTGCACTTTGTAGAAGTAATAGCAGTAGTAATAGTAGTAGTAGTAGTAGTAGTAGTAGTAGTAGTAGTAGTAGTAGTAATAGTAGTAGTAGTAGTAGTAGTAGTAGTAGGAGTAGTAGTAGTAGTAGTAGTAGTAGGAGTAGTAGGAGTAGTAGTAGAAGTAGTAGTAGTAGTAGTAGTAGTAGTAGTAGTAGTAGTAGTAGTAGTAGTAGTAGTAGTAGTAGTAGTAGTAGTAGTAGTAGTAGTAGTAGTAGTAGTAGTAGTAGTAGTAGTAGTAGTAGTAGTAGTAATAGTAGTAGTAGTAGTAGTAGTAAGAAGAGGAGAAGAAGTAGTAGTACTAAGTACTTAGTAGTAAGTAATAGAAGTAGTAGTAGAAGTAGTAGTAGAAGTAGTAGTAGTAGTAGTAGTAGTAGTAGTAGTAGTAGTAGTAGTAGTAGTAGTAGTAGTAGAAGTAGTAGTAGAAGTAGCAGTAGTACCGGTAATAGTTGGTCAAGTGTGGTTTTACTGTGACAATTTTTTGTACTACCGCCACATGCGTTTGTTTATATCTGCAACCGTTTTAGTTTGTACAGTGTGTCTCAAAAATAATTGCGCAAGTCAAAAGCGCCACCTTTGCTAATGAGAATAACATTTGTGTGACGTGATGCTTACATTACCATCAAGGGCATAGTCTTAGCTTTCAAATGTTATTTGTTCTGTTCTATTTGCTTGTTTCAATCTCGAGAAATGTTGTAAAAAAAAAAGGTGGAATCACAATGGTGTCACTTTAACAAGAGGATGTAGTAAAAGTGGCACAATTGTGATTTTACCCTTTTTTATTCAAATAAACATATCTCAAGATTAAGAAAAGCAAATTGAACAAAACTAACGGTATTTGAGAGCTAAGACTATGCTCTTGACGGTGTCGTAAGGATCATGTTACAGTAGTATTTTCTAATTGCCAAAGAGGGTGTTTTTCACTTGCACATTTTTTGACACACACTGTACATACTGTCCTCCTTTCAAAGCATGATACAGAATTCTTCATCAAATCAACACGTTCTTGTTGTTTTACCACCACTCCTCATCTCAGTTCCTCAGACCGTAATTTGGGTTGTCACCGTCTCCGGTCTGAGACAAGGATGTTGGCGGAGAGTGGGCAACACAGGTGGAGGAATAACTGAATCATCGGCATTTTTAACAAAATACAGTGCAATATCCCACCTTCGGGTCCTACTCATCTGAAACAGATAATTCAGTTTTCTGACAGGCAATATGAACTGCAATACTGACGGTAAATGCAAGGGCTAAGGAGCAATACCAAAAAGGGGTAAACTAAATTGTGCCTGTCCTGACGTCATTAATACACCCGAAGTGAGTATAACAGGGAATCACGCAGCATATACTACCACTTGGACTACAATTAGATGTCAAAAATAGTAATTAAACAATGGAAGAAATGAAGGATGGCACACTGTATGCTTTCGTTTAATACGTTATAAGGGGTGACTGCATGCAATGTCTTCTGGTACTCAGGCATTAACCTAACGCAAACATTCGAGTGAATATCAGCGTCTGGATGCCAACGTGAGGGGGAAGAAGAAAACAAAAACACAGAGAAGACGAAGGAAAGGAGAGGAGGAAGAAGAAACAGACACATGCAGGAGAAGGAAAAGAAGAAAAAAGGAGAAAAAGAGGGGGAAGAAGAAAAAGACAAAGAAGAGGAAGGAGAGGAAGGAGAGGAGCTAGGGGGGGGGAAAGAAGATGAAGAAGAAGAAGAAGAAGAAGAAGAAGAAGAAGAAGAAGAAGAAGAAGAAGAAGAAGAAGAAAAAGAAGAAGCAGCAGAAGAAGCGGAAGAAGCAGAAGAAGAAGATGAAGAAGCAGAAGAAGAAGAAGGAGGAGAAGAAGAAGAAGAAGAAGAAGAAGAAGAAGAAGAAGAAGAAGAAGAAGAAGAATGAGAAGGAAAAGAAAAACAGTTTAAACCAAGAAGTAGAAGGAGAAGAATGCGAAGAAAAAACGAACAGAAAAGGGAGTAGGAAGAGTGATGCTGCTTATAATGTCATTAAAACTACTACCATCACTACTCATACTAATAAGCAATTGAGCTGCAAATGGTAAATGTGCCTTTAAAACAACAGTCTTTAACAAAAGACTGTCCTCCAACCCCTTTATTTTCGCCACAGTATACCAGTCAATAATGATATTTTCACAGCGTTATCACTTTGCCCATATTTTTGAACTGCTTTGTTTGGGGATTAATATAACAACTTGGACGAGGCAGAAGGGGAAACCGCTGTGTTCGTAATGATGTCTCACAGACTTGTACTAAGTTGACCTCGAAAATGCTCCATTCGGTTCACGCAAAAGTGACCTTTCATTTAAGATCTTAATGACATAGCATTTTCTCCTTTTGAAGAACGATTGGTTAACATGTGCCTTGAAGAGGCCAGACATTGTTAATGCAGGATGGGAAGTAATATTATGATTCTTAAGTGTGAAATTAATAATGACTCAGACATACACAATTATCCTAGAAAACAGCAACAAATGTTTCGTTGTAGCCCTTTGACATCATGCAAGACTATCAATAATTAATCTCGGCATAAATATTCAAAATTTATTATTATTGATATTTACAATTACAGGTGACCTAAAGAAACATAACTACTATCAGAATATGAAAATATATATACCCCCCCCCCCCGGCCTCGGAATTATGACTAAATACATCTTTCGAACTCAAATATAAAAAACAATCTGGTGGTTGGACTTAACAGTTTTATAACTTTAGTGTCTTTAGCCTCATATGGAAAAAAGTAAACACATTAGGAGTAACGTTGTAAAAACGTGGGAGACGCCAAGCAAACGTAAATTGGAATAGGTGTCTGGGGAAGAACGAATTTGGGTAATAAAAGTGGTACTTAATCTCTGTTGGTGACTTTACAATAGCTATCTAATTGAATGAATCATTTTTATATCAGGTTTTACGATCGTTATTAACCAATAATGTATTACCTTTGTACACAGAATACTGATCGTTATCTCATCGAATATGAAGACCAAATATTTGACAAGTTGTATCGTTGGCGTCTGGAAAGAGACGTGTCGTGTTGTTCTTGTGCAAGATGAATAAGTTGTTACCGTATTTTCAATTCATCTGTCGATCCGGCATGATAATATCATATATTATAAAACTCACTTGGCAGTGGCATGATTGTGTAAAGTAAAGTAAAAATGAATGATTCAAGAACAAAATGAGTTGAAACCTATACCAAGACATACACTTGCTAAAGTGGATATTCAGGAAGAAACGATTTGCCTCGAATCTGTTTACTTAAAAAAAAAACAGGTGTTCATTTTTTAGAATTGAATTAATCTTCGGAGATGAATAGAAGTAGAGCCCGCGGAAAGCTACACAGCAAATTTCAACCTTACATCATTGTTCTTTTTTTTTCATAAAACGAAGAAAGAGGACATGTGTGACTATCAATATTCCACTGTTGAAACTGTAAACAGTAAACAAAGTCCAACTCCTCAAACAAACCTGTGCAGGTAGTGAAAATATCACTAGATGCCGTAATAGATTTATGATTATTGAAACAAAAGGAAATATTTCCCGACTAAGTATAGCTTCTTTTCATAAACACGGTTACAGAGAAATATCCTGATCGACATATTTCATCACACAGTGGTGCTAAGTTATTAATTGAGAAAAAAATATTAACTTGTGAAACGTATGTACTTCATCGTCAAATACATCAAAGTTAA
This sequence comes from Eucidaris tribuloides, assembly GCA_001188425.1. Lineage (NCBI taxonomy): Eukaryota > Metazoa > Echinodermata > Echinoidea > Cidaroida > Cidaridae > Eucidaris > Eucidaris tribuloides. Next base: position 19,676 of record JZLH01S0616118.1, read on the forward strand.
ATGTGTGTATAACAAAATGGTCAAGATCCGCCATCGTAAAACAAAATGTCCTTCTGCACATAGCATCCCTATTGGCTGAGAGTTTGTATAGGATTACGTAATGCAACATTTCCTTTATGGCTGTGTGGACATGCCCATATAACCTTCAGAGCTATTTTCGTTAAATGAATCTTACGGGTAACAGCCAAAGTCAGTGAATGGAGACTACAAATTGGATGTCCTTGCTTAAACATGTTCGATAGTGTGTTTTATAAACAGGCAGTGTTTTCTCGTGTGCTATTAATCACTTTTCGTTTGGAATGTTCGGGTTGTCTGTCGCCGTTATTACAATACATGCTAGGAGACGCTTTGAAACGAAAGTTTGCATTTACACCATCAGACACATGTTTTTGTGTACACGGCCCTCGCCTTTCTTATGTGTATGTTAGTGTGCATGTGGGCTGGAGCTATTCCTGTCTTTGTTACTAAACACATCATGGAGTATAAGAAGGTGATATAAATTTACAGATTATGTTTGGATAAAGACGCCATAAATGTTTGTTGTATGGTATTTTTTCACATTACTCTGCAATTGTTGAGATATGCGGTTATCATTGTCAAATGTGTAAAACCGCGAGAGTCTTGAAAGATGTATGGTTTAAGTCCATAATTACGTCATTATGGAATAAAGGGCGTGTGTTTACTGTTGAAATTTTGAGTAATGATAAATCAAGGTAATGTCAGTCGTTATGTTCTGTGTTGGACAAACATCATTGTTCGGCAAATTAGGTGCTTAAAATAGTTTTGTCAATCATGTAATAGAAAACGGCTAGTTGCCAAAGTTACCTAAAGAAAAACGATGATGTCTCATATGCCCTTCACCAGCCCCACCTATCTGTACCACAACCCACATGAACTCACCCCGTTGAATTGTAACATACAAAATATACATTGCATGGAAAAGTTGACGTTGCTGATGCGGGAGGTAAAATTATACACCGTTTTAGAAGAAGTTCAATGCTGGATAGACAAGTGTAACCAACCAGGGTAATCATTTTGGGGTTGCGCGCTTCAAAACATTAGCATGAAGCATTAAATGCATTAATCAGTTAAATACTACTGATGAGTAATTTTGGTACAAATTCAAATTATTTCCCACAGTCACTAATAACATGATTCAATACAAATGGATGTTTGACAAAACACACAACATGAACTTAAATGAAACAAAATTTACAAAATAGCAGTAACACAGGAATACTAATGAATGGGGAGAGATTAAGAAAAGTTTTGTTAAAAAACTTCATAGTAGGCCTACATGCATTAATTTCTACGAGTAAAACAAAATAAACAATACAAAATAAAAGTAATTAACACGGACGAATTGCGTCAAGAGATTAAATGTTAAGACTTACAATCCTACACAGATCAGAAGGGAATATGCACCACGCGAATATTTCCACATGAGTTGCAATTTCCGTCGCACGTTAAGAGTTAAAGAATACTGTTATGCAGCAGGCATATTCAAATTGCAACCTTCCTTATTTTTTGTATTAATCTATACTGCATTTAACTCGTGCGTAATAAGATTATTATTTTCTGATCGATTCTTCTGGAGTTGAATTGCGTTTAGAGAAAGCAGAACAATTGTTAAAAATAACTATAATAAGAGAAACGTCGGGTTACAAAAACAATTTAATCGGTGTTAGTGTTAGCTATATTTTTTTCCCCTCTCAAGCATTGGTGTAATTTGACTCACGACATCGCAAACGAATAAAGGGTGATTTATGGTGAAGTTCTGAATGAACCGATTAACTTGCTCTCACACTCGTCTTATATTTCTCCCTTCAACATTATAACTAATTTAAGTTGACCATGCACAATTATAACTGCAATCAACTCAAGTTCCAGCACTTAAGCAGAATTAAATATCCATGTGTACGTAAGAAATTCATGTAGATGTTTCATTTGTTATCGAAACAATATTCACCTTTGGACCACGGGAGTATATTCTAAAATTCGTGGATACAAAACATGCAGTATACAACATTCGTATACTCCGGTAATGTATTCCTCAAATTAGAAGTCACGAGTTTGACATAATCATCGGTTCAAACGTATGTGGCGGCAGGGCACCAGCTAGGATCATTATTAGGGGGTATGGATAAGAGCTTTCAGATGAATATGAGGCTTTGGTGGTCGTGATTACACCTGAATTAAGGAGCAGAAAGGAGGGACGACCCCCAAATCAGTGAATTACTACTTATCTCTAACGGCACACATGCCGCAAGTGTACGCGTGCATTATTATTGCAACACCTCCCGCTCGGTCAGTGAATATCAGTTACATGCATGTCCACAAGTCGAAAACTTCCCTGGGATAGGCATATTCATTGATATCTAAATTAACTTCACGGACATAAATGTGAAACCGTGTGCGCTTGCTACGAGATCATGAGTTTTCGATTTGTTGACGATAGTTGATATTATTTATCTAATGTTCGGAATTTGTTACTTTCTACGCAACACATCGCAGTATCAGCTTTAATAATTAAAACAAGAAGATATCCTTGAAGTTCAAAAATTGCCAGAAACTAAAGCAAAGAGCTGTCATAAATCAATTTATTGAAAAAAAACTAAACGTCTCAATCACTTACCCTTACCACGGTGTCTCCCCTCGGATAATGCCACCAAACCGATGAAGAAAACGGCGTAGAGGAGAAATATTTCCGTTCCCATCTTTGAAGGCAGGCGTGCATTTAAGCGTATTGTAGACACTGATCCCAACAATCGGAATAAACAAAAAATCCGCTCGTGATTTCTTGTAAGACCGTTCCAGTCCGCCCTGCAAACACTGTAAACAGGCCACAATACCACGCAAGGATTTTCTTTGACGTAAACTGTTATTGCTCCCTTCAAAGGACAGATTTGTCGCCGGTTCAAGAAAGTCTGAATGAATACGCTTGTGTGTCCGTTAAAGTGCATGCACTCTGGCGATATTAGGTGACGTGCGCGAACTGTAGGGGAAGACTATGTCTTGATCTCAATTTCTGATCACGCTGGGAACCATTACGCCTCTGAAACATGAGAAAGTGTTTCGTTTTCAAAAAATACCGGGCCCGGCAGTAATTAATCTCCCTTTCGAATAACGAGTTTCTGCTACAAACAAGCACCCTTTTGTCGAATAGGTTTCTTGATAAATAATGCCCTTTTCATACCTTTCCTTCATTTTGTTTTTGCGCTTGTACGTGTTAATATTGGGTTTCGGAACCTTTGAGAAGTCGTGTGATTAATTATCCGCGGAGTGATTGCGAGGAATGTACAAGTGAACTGACATAGTATTTCTTGTTTTCCGATATGTGAATGATAATGATCAGACACAAATTAGCTTTTGCTGGAGGATGACATGTGTAGAGTCAAAAGATGTTTTCTCGGGAATGCGCTAACAAGGCTAGCACTTTCAACACAACGTTTATCATTATAGAAATGCCGAATGCAGTCGCCTCCGAAGTGATAGCTGTTGAAATAAATCACAAGTTTTAGACTAGTCGTATTTACATCGACGTAAGTATATTATCTGCAATGGCACTGCTGGGCCTGGTATAAATAACTTGCGAAAGTTGGATAGATGTTCGCGAGCTTCGCACTGTTACAACACAGCGTGGTTTAGACTTTGATATCACAAACGTTCCCTTGCTGTGAACCAGCATGTTAACTAAGATAAGCCTTCATCGTTCTCCATGTAAACAAACATCTGAAAGTATTTCCCTCCCTGCTATTTTCCTCGTTACCGTTATAAGGTTTATCTCTCTGTAGTTGCAACGTTGATTGTCAAACGGTAAAATTAAAGTGTATTAAACTACTAACAATTAAGGAATTACCCGGGAGTTCAATTAGTAAGCGACGTTGTTCATTATTCCTCAATAATTACTCCTCAATAATAACTTCCTCATTGAAAATCATCAGCCAGCAAACTGCCGCGTACATCGTGTGGAGTGTGCGCGGCCGAGTAACTTTCCACAAGACGCCGAGGCAATCGTCTGCGACGCGAACAAAATTCGAAGCGCCAAGTGGTCACAACTTCCGGCGACAAGTGAAATCTCTGTCCAATAGCAAACCAGCATTTGCTCGATTGGCGGGGAATTTCAGGAGATGGTCCGTTGATGTCGGGTATCGATTTGCTGTATTGTAAGTTATGTTGCAGCAGACGACACATTCTATCGGTTCGTTGCATCATCATCCGCGGAGTCTCTGCGGTACTGTGCTCACCAGACTCTGCGACTAACATCACTGTCAGCAGCCGGTGACGAGGGGCGTTGAGGTATATCGCCTCCGGGCGAGCGTTGGTGAAGGGGGCATGTCTGTCAGAATGGGGGTTGCGGACAGTGCTCCCAAGTGAAGTTTGGGAGTTGTGTCAGAATAATCGAGCGCAGAATAAAAGCTTACCTTAACTTCAACACTTCTTGAATTGGTTCTTTTTTAGCCGGATGTGATGGCATCGACATAAGAGTCAATATGTCGTTTGAGGAGGACAAAATTGTATGCCTTGCCAAAAAGTAAAATACAATAAATGAGTCATGTTGAACTGTCTTGCTGTGACGGACTATATCGCCGTGGTAGCTCAGCCCTTCGCGCATCCCAATATCTTGTTGTAACTATAATGTCCCACGAGAGAATTGATAACAATGAGAAATGGGCCACCATGGAAAATAAGATCTCAGTTAATAAGTCTTCAAATCGTGTTTTTTTTCTCCAAATTTGACACAGGTTCAAATTGGAGAACTGCCCCCCATCAGTATTTAAATGTTAGTTGTCATTTTCTGGATTGTTGACGTTATTGTTTAGGCGTTTCATCGTTCTTTCTTTGACCACATGGTTGTTGTTGCTTCTGTTCTTCTTTGTCCATTTCACTCATACAGTGTGTCTCAAAAATAATTGTGCAAGTCAAAAGCGCCCTCTTAGATAATAAGAAAACATTTTTGTGACGTCATGCTTACA
>JZLH01S0616118.1:32169-44048 GCA_001188425.1 Eucidaris tribuloides
GTCGCTAATGAATCATGGACGCGCTCCTCTTTTCTTCTCTTTCAGATGAATGAAATAAGTCATCGAGGACAAAGTATGACAGTGTAATAATTGTATCACTTAGAACTCGGTTAACTTTTATGTGGACATTGAAACACAATAATCGTTTAACCGCGGACAGTTTATGGGAGCGTCGTAAGTCTGCTTAAAGTTAGCTGTCAGGATGAGGCCAATATAACAATGGTCATGTTTGATTGTGTTAAACTTAAATTGAATTAAATATGTGAATATACTTTCGGGAGGGGGGCAGTCGATTCAAAATAAGGATCATGCAAGTATGTGTGTTTGTATGTGCAGTTAGATACTTGAAAATATTATACGGCACTTCGTCATTGGCGTATTACTCCCAAAAATTAAAATTTAATTTTTGGGAGTAATACTTTATAATAATTTAATAGGAAGGATACGTGCTTGCAAAGTCATGTTAATATCCTTTATGGGGATGTTTATTAGTGATTTGTAAATTATTTGTCCTTATGTGTGGTCAGTGTGAAGTTTGTATGGTAATTTAGAGTGGTCTCCGCTACGCAATGTTGGAATAAGATAGTGGAGTTAAGAAAAACAGAAAGACAAAGAGCAAGAAGAAATAAGGAGGGGAAGTGAAGTAGACATATCAGACTTGGCAGGAGAAACCAAACATGATGAAGTAGAAAAGGGGAAAGCATTCTAAGCCATAACGAGACGAAGGATAGCATTGAAGGAGAGTGAGAAGAAGATGAGATGGAAGATATGATGAAGGAATAGCTCACAAGAGACGGATGGCCATGAGAAGGAAGAAAAGAAGTAAAAGCAAGAATAAACAGGGGAAGAGAAAAATCGAAGGAGGTGAAGACGATAAAAAGAACAAGATCCGAAGGAAATATAACCAAGATAAGGGGGAAACTACAAGAAAATAAAGAACCCGGAAAGAAAAAAAGAGGAAAGAAAAACGAAGGGAGAAAGAAAGAAAGAAAGAAAGAAAGAAAGAAAGAAAGAAAGAAAGAAAGAAAGAAAGGAAGATAGATGGATAGATAGATAGATAGATAGATAGATAGATAGATGGATAGAAATAAAGGAAAAACAAAAATAAAGTAAGAAAAAGAAGAAACGAAGAAACTTTGGAAGAATGAAAAAAGAAAAAAAAAAGAATTGGAGGAGATGGAACAGAATGAGACATGCCGCAACAGGGGAAACTAGTTATTGTATTATCAGCATCATCCTACAGTGTAATCAATATTAAAACATTCAAGCCGAGTTCTTGCTATTCACTCCGATCAGTACGTAAAAGTCATGTCATAAGAACTCATAATCCATCGGATATCTGCTCTATCACCAACAGAGCGGTAGTAACTCATGTTGCCGCAAGGAGAACACCTACCCCTCCCCCTCCTCGGAGACTGCAACCCTACACTCGCCATAACAATTCTTCTTTTTTAGCCATAGTTACGGAGGTACTTAATTTGAAGGATTAAATTACAATTGTTCGGTGAGCGCGCTATTCTTAGTGAGAAAAACATAAAGGAAACTCTGGGGTGATTATTTAAAAGGCTGAAGTAAAAAAGATACATAATTCTTTTGATTTTGATTTTTTTTTCATGGTACGGAACCAAACGCATACACTGAATATGGCAAAGTGTCATTTTATTTGAATCTGGAAGAAGTTGTTGCGGTATTTTGTATACCAACGGATTTCTTCCCAAACATTTCGTAAATTGAAAATAAATTGTTCACTTTATTTATCTTATAGACATGGTTGTCATTGTGGAAGCTCGATTTTTTTTTTTTTTACTTTCATATTAAAGTGTTTGAATAGACAAATGAAAACCAAGCAATCACTAGTAATATATGCGCACATAACTGGAGGATAAACAACTGCCTTGGCGACAAAAATTATATTACACAGCAGTCTACAAAGAAAACCGGAATGGTTGCTCATAGATTTTCGTTATTGAAAAGCACTCAATGATTGCTTTGACGTGCATTTTTTATTTCAGTGCTTAATTTTTAGACCTTATGCGAGAAACTGATACTGCATGAAGAATCGTGTAACTCAGATTTCTTTAATCTGGAACATAGCCACATCGTGTCTTTAAAATCGCCATCCACCATTCTGTAAAGTGATTTCCATTGATCCTTTTCGAATGTTCACCTTTTCCTACTTTTTCGCTTTTACATGGCAGCCGCATCTGACCACAGTAAGCAGTCAAGTAATAATGATACCAAGGATGAGCGAACGATAATAGTGTTTCCCATGGGGGCGCTGTGCAGATTTGTGTGGACCGAAAGAGCGTGACTTATTTTTTTTTATTCTCGTCCTCACCATTCAAGTTTCTAAGAGTCTCAGGCGGTGCCAGTGTCAGTCAACTTGAACTAACACGTTGTTTGTTTCATTTTCAAGTCGGAAATTGCCATGGGCAGGGTAACATGTTAGCTATTAGCACCGAATTATGTATGGTCAATCCGACTATTTCAAGGAAAATTAACAACAAGGACAGGCGCAAACAACATTATAACCAGACGAACATGTTCTCAAAATTAGTGATTACTATCACCGTGTGGTTTGGGGGAAAGTTCGTCCTTAAACGATTAAAGACAGGCCCCTAAAAATGAAATTTGAAGTACATGATAGTGTTTGGATGGAAAAAAAAAAAACTTCATACAACTATGCTGTCGCTAGCATAATATTTACAGACAAATACCGGTATATAATTTTTCTGGGACAAACACTTATTAACACAACAGTCTATGTGGAAAGGGGGGGGGGGGGGTAATTCTCATTTTCGTTCACTATGAAATGGTAGTTTATTTTGAACTACATTTTTACAAGGCTTCATTCTTTGACCGTATGAGGGTCAGGTAGTCAAAAAAAAAACCTGAAAACAAAAAGACAAACAGTGAGTTGTCTACTTCTTAATCCATTATTTGTGGCGGTGACCGTCTGTGTACGCATGGACCCGGGTCGATGGTGTACGCAAGAGTTGATTCATGACATCGTTATTCCCAATAACTACAATGATAGCGCCCCCACGCGATATCAGCCAGTAAACAATTTACAGTGGACACGGGCCTTTTCCTGTTGGTTGTGAAACTTTCGTAGTTTACGAAAACTGAGAACCTTGATTAATTGTAGCCATTAGTATCCGCTGTTTCGTAACGGTCATTGACATAAATACATTATAGACGTATCGACAAACAAATCACTGCTAGGGGCACGCAGATCAGTGATCGAAGCAAACAAAGCATTAAACACACCAATAATTGTTCTAACAACAACAACAACAACAACAATTGGATGACTTTGTCAGAACAGCTCTAACATTTTTATCGATACGTGAGCTGTGAGGTTTTATTTATATATTGTTGGGAGTGTCAGTACAACATGGGGAGAATGACACCACTGCTGCAGACCTATCAAAAACTGTCAACTGAAATGGTCATGACTCTGGTGAGGCACATAGCCAATATTCGCAGTTTAAACACGGTGACCTGGTAAATTTATCCATAGCGAAAAATAAAAGAGCTCATATTATAATTATGTTCCATGGACACGGCCTGAATAATTAAAATTACCATCTATGACAAGGATGGAAAGTCATTGGTGCACACGCATGTTTATCACCAAGATGGGCGCCAGTGGAGCCTATGGTATGTTCCACAGTTTCGACGTAATGATGAGCAGACAATGAGTCACACTGTTTTTATTTGAATTTGACGAAATTTGAGTGATTGGCGGTAAATCAGATGTGATGTCGAGGAGACAACTTTATTAAATATTCTTCCTCACAATGATAGAAGGCTGCGCATTGATTACCTAATACACTAACGTCATTCATCAAGTACCTCAAAATAGCATTTCAGATCTGACAGTAATATTATTTTGGAGTTAGAATTCAAGTGAGATGTCACCGGTTATTCCAACACGTGTTTTGTTGATATCCAATGAATAACTACCGGTGGAACTTGAAGACAGTCATTGGGTTCCCCAATGGCCGGCATATAAATCACACTCCAGATGGCAAAGCGAGAAGGCAATATGTTATGAATTATTATATGAGACAGACCAAAATAGGTTAGACAATGACTACCATTTCCACAGCAATTCCGGGTACAACAATGATATTACAGAAAAACTCGAGAAAATAAGTACTTCCGTGACCTCCAGTGAGTACACTTCCAACCAAACAAAAATGAGAAATAATAAGGAACTCTACGGGGAATCGCATCTTTACGCAGAATTTTCTAGAAAGCATTTATAATTCAACACCATTGATGATGATGATGATGATAATAATAATAATAATAATAATAATAATAATAATAATAATAATAATAATAATAATAATAATAATAATAATGATAATAATAATAATATTAACATAAACCTAAAACATGCATCAAAATAAGCATAAACTGATGCAAAGGAGGACACAGACAAATAAATGAGAATAAAATGCTATACATACACGGCAAACGTAGAGTATACATTTTGAAATACAAACTAATGCAAAGTCACGGCTGGAGAAAAGTGTATGTGTGCGTGTTGGGGGGGGGGCTGGAGGGGCTAAAAAGTAAGCTCATCATGCGCTAGATCCTTGGTTTAAGTCCAAGTCACGTTTTTACTTGGTGGCACTTCACTCCTGTTACGTCCTTCAACATATGTATAACGCCCTAAATTTAGGGATTTCATCATCATCAGCATCATTATCATTTTCATTATCACCATCATCATCATCGTCATCATCATCAATATCATTGCCATTATTACCACCACCATCGTCGTATTTATCATCAGTAATAGTTTCAGTTGCATATTATGCGTTTTATTTCCAGGCTCACGTTCACTAATACTTAAATGAAACATATAATTGCAAAAAAAATAAATAATAATGCTAATAATAATAACAAAATAAACCTAAAAACTTGTAACAAAATAAGCATAAACTGATGCAAAGGAGGACACACACAAATACATGAAAGTAAAATACTACACACATGGCAAACGTGGAGTATGAATTAAAAAAAAATAATGCAAAGTCATGGGTGGAGGAAAGTGTATGTGTGTGTGTGTGTGTGGGATCGGGGGGGGGGGGGCGAAGGGGACTGTAGGGGCTAACAAGTAAGCTCATCATGTGCTAGGTCCTTGGTTTATGTCCAAGTCATGTACTTGCTTGGGGGCACTTCACTCCAGTCATGTCCTTCATCAAATGTGTAACGTCCTAAATTCGGGGATTCCAAAAACACCACTAGCATCACACAATATTATCTAAATGGGGGGTTTCAAGCGCCGTGATATATTATCGCGTATCCCGTGCGCAAAGGAATGCGCGAATACGTGATGCCGTGAGACGCGTGCGATATCGAATTCATTATCTGTTTGAATGTCCAAAAATTGAGGAAAGTAGAAAGAGGTATATTAAAAAATATTATAGAATTCGACCAAATTGCCACAAAATGTACCAATTGTTTAATTCCATTAGTTTTAAGGAGCTACAGAACTTATCAAAATTTTTAAAGGAAATAATGAAGCTCCACCTGACATGAATATCACATGTATTCATGTTTGTACATAATGTAGGCCTATCATAATAATAACAATTACATGTTTATACATTCCTGTTTCAATCAAAGATTTTACACATCACAAAACGAATTGTTGCCCGCTGATTTTATTTGTGTGTAATATTTTGTATATTGTAGATAATATTTGTTCATTACATGTATTTTCAGAATTTGTAGATTCTTTATTTTCTTCAATACCCACATTTGGGTGACTTAAGAAAATAAAAACTTCATTGTCATTGTCATTGTCATTGAAAATATCATACGCTGAGGAAAAAATATCAGATACACATCCGGGTACTTTTGTATTTGCTTGTCAAGTTGATCCAGTTTTCCACACAATTAAGTACTATTATTAATCATTAAGAATCGCATAAATCGTTAATTCATCATAATATGCTTGCTTTGCTTAATTTACTAAATTAAGCGAAAGATGTGAACACGGGGTGTGAATTCTCTTCGATAAGAAGAGTAACACGTCTCATAAGAAGCAACATCACGACACTGGCCGCGATTAAGTTTTATAGGCTAGATTATTGTGTTAAAATTCAATTTTGGTCATTTTCCAGTAATTTAGATAATAATGATAATATTGGATGGCTTATTTTCGGTGGACACAGAAAATATTGTACTCCTTATGAAAATATCGGACTCGTCTGCGGCTCGTCCGATATTTGTCACAAGTCGTACAATATTCCCGGTGGGTCACTCTCCACACGGCCTGCTACGCACCCGTGTCCAACAACCTCGGAAATGCACCCTAAACGGCGTAACCTCCATAACCAAAATTGCCACCCTAAATGGCGTAACACATGAGAAAAGCTACCCTAAGTGGCGTAACTCCCATGAAATCCATTTATTCTAATACCCTAAGTGGCGTGAACAGGGAATCCATTAATTTGATACCAGTAGCGCAAACAGTGAAATAAACTAACTTGATACCCTACTCAAGTAAAACGTCATTATTGTACATTGCACAACACGAAGTGGTTCACTTGATAATCCAGAAATAATTTTCTTAATCAACAAATGTTCATTTGGAGATATTATAGATCTACTAAAATTTGCACCCCTAAATAGCGTGATCTACATAACCAAATTTGTAACCCTAAATGACGTGACATGTGAGAAAAGGATACCCGAAGTGGCGATTGCAGGCGAATGGTGCTAAAAAGGCAACCCTTTTTCCAATAGACGTCGACGACGTCCATGGGCTGGAAAAGGTACCCTTTTCGACGCTTTTTCTGGACGCGGGTGCGAAGCAGGCCGTGTAGAGAGCGACCCCGGGACAATATTTTCTCGTGTCCACCTCAAAGCCATCCAATATTATAAATATTACAGGACAGAAAGGGTGAGGATCAATAGTTATCACAGCATGTTTCATTCGTCGATAAATAATCTACATGGAATTGACGCATTGCCATCAAACCTGTCAGGCCCATTGGGAAGGGCGTATTCCGTCGCCGTTCTGATGGTTTGAATACTAATATATTAACCTACAAAAATGGAGACAATGTGTGTCATCCGACTTGGTTTTGAAAAGTACCCACACCCTGACACACATGCTCTTGATTGACAACAATGAAGATGTTACAGTAGTCTAGCACACATGTGATACATTATTATTTCACGACATTTTGTCTGGGTAACTGTCGCACTGTGTGTGTGTGTGTGTGTGTGTGTGTGTGTGTGTGTGTGTGTGTGTGTGTGTGTGTGTGTGTGTGTGTGTGTGTGTGTGTGTGTGTGTGTGTGTGTGTGTGTGTGTGTGTGTGTGTGTGTGTGTGTGTGTGTGTGTGTGTGTGTGTGTGTGTGTGTGTGTGTGTGTGTGTGTGTTTGTGCGTGTGTTTATCTCTTAACATGCCGAAGTCGCAGATCTGCACAAAATAATACACAAAAAGTCCACAGAGGTTTAAATTCTTTGGCATGTTAAGAGTTATATTGTGTGAGGGTGAGTTGAGGGGTGAACAATAGATTTAACATGTAAATGTAAAAAAAAAATAATGGTAATAATAGTGATAATAATAGTGAAAACCTTTAGAGCGCACACATCGTCCAAGGACGCTCTTGCCAGTTGCCCATATTATTATAGATGACATAAGAAATATTACAACGTTAAAACATAAAATGTTTAGAAAGTGCATCCATCAATCACAATTCCCAGATCCACATAGGCGAGGGTCGGCACTAGCTTCTTGCAATGATAAAGAAATATATGCAAAATATAAGGGAATGCAAGCTTTCCTAAACAACAGCAAAGCATTGTTCACGAACATCTTCTTTTTGGCAGTTTCCTGAATTATGAAAAATCAAGACGTATCGTAACTTGTCATCACCATATCCGAGCAATATAATGTGATGTGCATGCCAAGAATTATTAATTGACACCTTCATAACGGTATTAGCCGGAAAGAAGCAATCACATAATCGTGATAGATTATTAATATGTCAGCCAGGTAATTTTCTCCATGTGTTTTACCACACTTTCAATGTAACAAACAAATCCCATCGGGTCACGAAAAAAAAAAAACATGCTGGGGTAGTAGAGGAGTGTCATTGTTGATCGCAGCAGAGAAAGAAAAGTGGAGTAGTGTCCCTTTTTTGTTGAACTTGGATGACAAGACAAGTGAAAAAAATCAGAGTAAATAAAATCGATATTAGGGAAAAGTATCTTATCGTGATCTTTATTACCGAGTTTTAACCAGTCCACTCTTAGCCAGGGGCAACGCCAGGGTTAAATCTTGGGGATGTGCAGGCAGTGGCGTATCTGGGGGGGGGGGGGTCAGAGGGGGCACGTGCCCCGGGCGCCACTTTAAGGGGGCGCAAAAAATGCAAAAGAGAGAAAGAGAAAGAGAAAAAAGGGGGAAAATATGAAAATTACAGGAATTATGCGTCCCTCCCTCCCAGTCCGCAGGGTAGAAGTGCGTTAGAAATTGGGTGTTGTAGGGTTAGAAGTACATACATTTTCAAAAGCTCGGTCGCTCCGCTCCCTCGCATTATTTTGCAAAAACAATCTACAGCTTGGTCGGTCTTTTCTATGCATTTATAATTAAGGCAATAAGTTTGGGTGGGCAGGGGCCGATCTAGCTTTTTGCTGGGGAAGGGGATGACCCAGGGGCGTCGATCCACCTTTTGGATTTGGGAGAAAAAGTGAAAAAAATATCAAAATTTTCGGCAGTATGTTTATGCTGAGTTTAATGGTGTTGTAGTGCTTTCAAATGCTTTTCAAACATGATGGCGTTTTTCTATGCACATCACATTTTCACTTGGCAGCCTAAGGAAATAAGGAATTAAACCCCTATACCCTCCCCCTGCACATCCGCCAATTTAATTGTTCGCCCCGGGGGCCATAATCCCTAGATACGCCACTGTGTGCAGGAAGGGGGGGGGGAGGGGACACATGACAATTTTTGCGACAAGCAAATGAATGGGGGATATCAGGTCCAGAAGATCAGTAATATATTTTGCAAATTGATGCGGCACCCAAACGAGGGGATGGGGGATATCAGGTGTGGAAAAGCAGTGATTTATGGTGCTAGTCGGTTTGATGGTGCAACAGGACGTCAATGGTGGACAAGTGCTGGGGGTGGTACAAAAACACCAACCCCTTCATTTTCCGCATTTTACTATCATAATGTTTCCTTGTGTTATTTATCTATTATTATTGTTCATTATCATCATGATAAACCCCTCAAAAACAAAATTGAAAAACTGAGTTTGATGGATTATTTCTCTCTTTACACTTTACACTTTATTCAGTATTATAAAATACTGCTTTTTCCCAGGTTAAATAATTATACCGACTAGCTACAGGGTACTGTTTCAAAGAGAATGAAATAATCTTTCTATCAAGCATGTATTGATTACCACTAAGAGAAAGGAGAAATAATCGATCAAACTCAGATTTCCAAACTTTTTTAGGGGGTAGTTATTTTGAAAATCGTACAGGGCGTCGGTCCGTCTCGTACTGTATTGTATTGTGTTGAATTGTATAGTATTGCAGTTGCATTGTATTGTATTGTATAACATTGTATTGTATTATGTTGTATTGTATTGTTTTGTATCGTATAGCTTTACTTCCTTCTATTGATAGACGCCTCAGCCCTTAACCCTTGTGTTTACTGACTGTTTTGCACACTTATTTATTTATTTTTTATTTCTTTATGTATTTATTTATTTATTTGATCATTATCTCGTATATTATTTACTTAATTTTGTTTATTACCGATCTATTCCCATGTGTTTATGTTCTTTTATTTTCTCTTTACTTATTTATTCATTCATTTTATTTATTGATGTAGATATTTTGTTTACATATAAACTCCTCAAAAAAAGTTTGGAAATCTGAGTTTGATCGGTTGTATCTCCCGTTTAGTATTAATAATAAATGCAACCTTGGTATCATCGGAAAGATTATTTAATTTTCTTTAAAATGGTACCCTATTATCTATGCATATGCCATCAAGGAAAGGGCAGCATCTTAAAATGTGGTGTAATGTGTAAATTGAAAAGCTGCAAAATGACCAAAGTTCGGTAAGTCACACAATTTTTGTTGTTGTTGATGAGTGAGTTTCCCAATGTCTCTTCGGTCGTTATGAATTCTAATGTGAACATTGGCATGGATTGAAACAAACACCTGCACAAGTAAGCAAACAACAACAACAACAACAAGTAAAACAAAACAAAACATGTAAACATGTAAGGCATTTCATCTCACAGACCTTTCACCACATTAACACCACAAAGTAATAAAAAGGTGGCATTAGCTTGATTTTCATGAATTTTCTCAGAGAGAGGGTATCACGAGAATGGACTGGCCTGCATGCAGCCCAGACCTCAACCCCATTGAACATTTGAGAGATCGACTCAGCCGGGCTGTACGGAAGAGAGTCACAAATGCAACAACATTGACAGGTCTGCGTCAATTACTGATTGACGAGTGGAATGCCATCCCACGGCAACGAATCACAAAGCTCATCAACAGCATGGCGAAGCGGTGCCAGGCGGTGGTGCGGGCACGTGGGTCATCCACCCGATACTGATCCCTGATTATGTCATTAAAATCAATGAAAATTGATGAAATCAAAGATCCACTTGAAGATTAACATGAAAACCCATGTAAATCAAGCTCCTACCACTTTTTTGTTGTTAGTTTATTGTGTTAATGTGGTGAAAGGTCTGTGAGATTAAATGCCTTGTGTCCATTTTGTAAATGCCCCTTAAAGTTTTTTTTTTTTACTTTTTTTATTGTTGTTTGCTTAATTATGCATGTGCTTGTTTCAGTCCATGTCAATGTTCACATTAGAATGCATAACAACCGACGAGACAATTAGGAAACTCCCCCATCAACAACAACAAAAGTTGTGTGACTTACCGAACTTTGGTCATTTTGCAGCTTTTCAATTCACACTTTACATCTCATTTTTGAACACTGCTCTTTCCCTGATGGCATAATCGTAACAAGTAGAGTATCATTTTAAAGAAAATTAAATAATCTTTCCGATGATACCAAGCTTGCATTGATTATTACTACAAAACGAGAGATACAACTGATCAAACTCAGATTTCCAAACTTTTTTTGAGGAGTTAATTTATTTGTTTCTGTATGTTTATTAACAGTTTGCTGTACGCATTTACGTGTAGATGAATGTATTATTTTTTCTCCTCGTTTTTCATTATCGCACGACAATTATGAGTGGGAGATCCATGCCATCGTTGTTGCTTTTATTTTCAAGTCAGTCTGATAAAGGTCGTCGTCGTTAAAACTCGTATTTATAAATAATACATCCCACCTTTGTTTGAAATAAATATTTGGTACATCCAAACAACAGCTATAATTCTAAAAAAAAAAAAGAAAAAGAAAGTAATGATGTGCAAATGGATTTCGCAGTCCTATTTAAAACCTTGAAAAGGCCTAGTTGTTTGAAAATGGTATGATTCTCAAGAGAAATGTTTCCAATGAATTGTACTTATCTGCTTCAGCGTATCACTAATGGTTGGATATCGATAATAAAAATATAAAAACGAACGTACATTAATCTTGACAATAACACCACTGGCGAAGAAAAAAGAGCAATATCTTAATTGGTTCCCAATCGAGCATTATCATAATATACATGATATTTCGTGATTGTTCCGAAATGAACTGAAAATGAATTACAAACTACAACTTAAATTATCAGTAAATGTAGAAATGAATAAATAAATCCAACCCTATTACATTCGCCTAGATAATTATAGCGCTTGGTGCATTAATGCCCTTGACGGGAAATTTGATTGATTGCTTTCTCTGGAAAAAAATAAAA
>JZLH01S0616126.1:0-11994 GCA_001188425.1 Eucidaris tribuloides
ACGTATTATATATACAGATGCCATCAGAGGTCACATGGTAAGGTCAAAGGTCAATTGTTTGTAATTTGGACGTACTTGGGGAAAGCAACCTTTGTCTTATTTTGTCACGGTTGGGCGAGGCACAGTCTTGCTCTTGCCTTGTCTTTAATCCAATGTATTCTTATTTTTAATCACTTTTCAATTTAGTCGGACGACCAAGAGAGCATGATGGAACTCTTATCGAGTTGCCTCTGAATGGAAAGTATAACGACGATGGATGGAGTGTCAAGCAAGAATCTTCCGATGACGTCAGCGTGACTTTAAGCATAAAGAGCGCCCCCGACGCTGTAGTGGGAACCTACGGTCTGACCGTCCTTATCCAGAACAATAAGACCGGAGTTACACGACCGTACAAGCAGGGTACAAGCCAGGTGACGTGACCCATTTACCCTTCTCTTTAATGCTTGTGCGAGAAGGATGCCGTGTTTCTTGGACAAACGGACGAACGCAAAGAATACGTCTTGGAAGATACCGAATGATCTGGCGGGGAAGTCACAAAATTACCACGCCAAGAAGTGGGATTTTTCGTCAGCTCCGAGCAAAAAAGTTGTTGGACGTTGTTCTCAAGAGTCCAAGAAGAGAGTGAAGTGAAAAATAGAGGGATGCCGTTCAATGCCTCCCGTACCCTTGTCGACCGCCCTCAACCACACGGGTGATGGCAAGCATAAACAGGTATCGCTGGTCGGCATTGGCAGTGGAGATTACTCCGATGGAAACACGAGTCCGACGAAGGGCAAGGTAGTGTGAAGATCATAGAGGTAGCTTACGGCCAGAAGACAGGACGTCCTGTGGTTGTATGGCCAGTGCTGGGTGTTCTCTGGCATATTCACCACGTTCTCTCGCTGTCTCGGATCCCCGGTGACTCACCAGACTATCTCCTCAGCGCACGATACGATACAATATGCTGATCGGAAAGTAATTATCGATCAGGATGATGAACGTTATTCAAAAGTGGATTCCGTCTGCGAACTTCCACGTTTGAATTGAAGCTTGATGACGTCGACCCGAACTGCCCGCTGGGCTAGGGACGCTGCCAACCAGTGGAGACTGTACCCTCGAAGAGACGAGTGACGGTATGTACTAATACTCGCATCGCTAGGGGAGGGGGGGGGGATGGAGTGGGAGCACTGTCATTAAAGGTAGCGCACCCCATGCGAGTGGGGGAAAACGCTTAAAAGTGGTTTCTTTCACCGGACGGAGTGATGTACGGCCGGCACAGTGAAAACGGTAATCAAAATCCCAAAAATCAGGAAGATATTGATTTTCATATTTGAATACTTGTTTAGGGTAAGATTGAACGATGATTACTTGTTTAGGATCCATTTTGAAAGTCCATATATGAGCATTGTGTACACCTTGTGATGACAGCGCCCCTCCCCCGTGCTCCATTGCTAGTTTTCGTGCATTAGGGTGTGTGTAGGAGGGGGCGAGTGCAGGATTTTTCTTGTAAAGGGGTGAACCAACTGTCCCAGGCGCTTCTCATGCTTTAAGGTAGTCTCAGTTCCAGACCATATGCGATATGTTCTTCCTTCAGCGTGTACCGTGCGCCAGTCCCACGTTTGAGAGAAGGTACATAAAGGTACTAGTCTTAGTCAAAGCAGATGACTGAAGATTTGAGATTTGCTTACCAATATAGGATGGGTTAATCTAAACGTCTGGATACCAGACTAACCTGGAGGTGTCATTTAAAATGGATAAACAAGGGTGAGTCCGCAATGATTATCCACGTATCACAGTGCAGGGAACTGGAGAGAGAGGGAGAGAATGGAAACGGTTATGGAATCTCTAAAGAGGTGGGGTATAGTCGCAGTCAATTTTTTTTCCTATTTTGTCCTGCAGTGGGGAGGAGGAAGGGGGTGAGGTAGAGAATTTGATTCACTCAATTTGTTACGACGCCTTTGAAATTACTAAGTGCACGTATTGTTTCTGTATACTGTGTATCAAATATCCTTTCACCGAATCGTCATACAGTGTGACCAAATAAAATGTGCAAATGAAAAGCGCCCTCTTTGCTAGTTAGGAAATAGTGTTGTGACATGATGCTTACATCAACGTTAAGGGCCTAATCTTAGCTTGCAAATGCCGTTGAATGCGTTTATTCTGTTAAATTTGCTTGTTTTAATCTCGAGATATGTTTAGTTAGTAACAACAGGTAAATTCACAATGATGCTACTTTTACTAGTCAATGAAAGCATCAGGCCCTCTTTCCTTGAAAATTGGTATAATGTTACTGTACCCTTTTGTTTTTACCTAAACCTATCTCGAGATTGAAATAAGCAAATAAAAAAAATATGGCAGTTGAAAGCTTAGACAATGCCCTTGACGTTGATGTAAGTGTCAGTCACAGCAATATTCTCTAATTGCAAAAGAGCGTGGTTTTGACTTGGAACACGCTGTAGACCGAAAAGGAGCGAAAAGGAATGAATTGATTAATTCAGATCTGTGGAGTGTTTCACGTCACTTGTCTTTGATGACAAAATGACAGTTTGTTTTGTAAGCTACTGAGGCCCTCGTTTCTGATTGGTTCACAGCATAATATTTGAAATTGATTATTGCAAATTGTACGAAATAACTTTCGTGGAATGGGGCCCTTGAATCTACGTTTTGTCGTGCGGCTGAGAAGGTCATTAGCAAATGCTCTAAGCAGAAGGGCGTTAACAGTAAATTGCCTCTAATTTGAAACTCATAGGTTTATTCCATATTTTCGCATTACGGACTGATAGAAGGATCTAAAAGATCACAATACTTTAATCACATGTGAAATACATGTAAGCCAAGGTATGTCTCGGTACAAGAAATTTACTGTTACGCCCTTCTGCTTACAGCATTTGCTAACGACCTTCTGCCAGCCGCACAACGCATTGTGTTTACTTAATGATATAGAATTAAGTTCATGATATTTATACATGTACATGTTTTTCATGATTTAACATAATTTGTCTGTTTTTGTTGATTGCTTTTTGATTAAATCTATCTTCTGCAGAGCTTTTTCAATGTGGTCCATCGCCAGTTAAAGCTATAAAACAGGGACTGGTTGAGCACGGCTACGACACGAAGTATGAAAACAAATTTTATTTTTATAATTATGTGGAGGTCTTTAGTTATAGAAGAAAATTATAGGGGACAACGAAACATCACGTTAAAATTTAAATAATGCATGAAATATAATCTGCTGTGTAGAATTTCGTCGTGTGACTATGCAGAGGCCGTTAACTGTATGTTGTGTTCTTGTACAAAGGCCACTAATTGTATTCATGATGTATTATATTAGCGGCTTTTGCATAGGCACACGACATACAGTTAACGACCTTCGCATATAAGCACCCGACGATTTGTGTTTGGCTTCGTTTAGCATTATCGTCATGATACAGCAGAACTTTTTTAAATTATTTTTTAAAGGCATTGTATAACATTGTTTCCAGTTAAAAAAATCTGAGCTACATGATTCCCCATGCTACCAGTGTCTCTGATAATGTCTAGAAATGAAGCCCTCAAAAAATTGTATTTCAAAACGATTATTTAGTGCTTTAAAACAGTGAAAATCGTAAGTTGACCGGATTCACCTGCCCATGTCCTCCCACAGACTTACTGTCTGTATATAGATCTAGGCTATTTTGTAATCGGCCCGAGCACTAATTTTTTATTTATTTATATCTTGCCAGTGGCAGCATAAATTGCCAAACTTATAGGGTGTTTATTTGTCAATTTAAACACTACTATGTAGCTCAGATACCAAAGTTGGACAATTGTTTAATTTGAAGCTCCACAATGTTAGTCTGTGTCTTTAAATGTCAAGATAATGAGATATCGGATAAAAATAATTCAACCAATTCTCGCCACTGTTTCCAACTTTCTTTTGTACACAATTATATGCGACATGGAGATTTTCTGTTGAGAAGAAACAGAAAAATGCATGGGGCGGGATCCGGGAATAGTGTCAAGTTTTAATCAACGTTTTTATCAATAATCTATCAGTCATTACTCTTGAAATGTGAGCGTGATTAATGGACACCTTAACTAAGGAAGATGTGTTGTGGGTTGCTTCACACTGGTACATTGCAAAAACTGGGGTGTTAAATTAAATACCAAACACCAAGGGTGCTGCACAATATGAATACCGGAAGGGTGTTGATTATTCAGTGTACACCATGCGCGTGAATGGACATTCAAAATGGGCCCTAAACACGTAATTATCCATCGATCTCAGGACACCCAAAAAAATTATATACAAGTCTGAAAAGATACCATTTTAAAGATAACCTTCTGTTGAATACCCTACACAAGTATCCAAGTCTGAAAAGATACCCTTTTAAAGTATACCTTCTGTTGAATGTATTCGCCTTTCCCCTGATTTTGGCGATTTTGATACCCTTTTCACTGTACGCGCGTACATCATCCGACCGTGAAAAACAACCATTTTTACGCGTTTTTTTTTCTTCAAACGCGCATGGTGTACACCTTCTACCCACCCTACTCAAAAGTATTGCAACATAAACTATAACGCATGCATTTTGAGTTGAAGGGGTCTTTCTATAATGACGTCCTCATGAAGTTTATAATTGGAAAATAACAAATTATTTGAAAAGAAATCAATGAACTATCTTTCTCGTTCCTCCTCCAAGGCGGAGAGATTATCAAATGCAGGCGCACCCACAGCAGAGGGGCTGGATGGAAGAACCATGTTTGTACCATACAAACTTTCCATATTTCGGTACCATAGGTACCGTGGATGTACCATAGTTCTACCATTACCCTAGTACCATCGATACCATGAAAGAACCATGTTTGTACAACACAAATTGCATTTACCGTGGGTACCATAGTTTACCATAGTTGTATCATGCCCCCAGTACCATCGCTGTAGATTTGTACCATCACTACCATGGTACAAACCTGATTGTACCATGCACATCCTAAAAAGTATGGTACTCACTTTCAGTACCGTGGTTTTACCATGGTACTACCATGGTATCCTGCAAAAACCCATAGGTACCATGGGTACCATGGTATTACTATTACCACGGTACTACCATGGTACTACCATGGTAACTATGGTACTTTTTACAAGGGTGGCACATGCAAATTAAACATTTTTTTTCGCCTCCCTGTCGGGGTGGGGTATTAATTCACACTAGCATCGTAATTCGGTTTCATATTTCCCGTTAAACAGTTTTGATGGCTTGGAAAGACTTCCGACAAACAAAAATTGCCAATGTGTTCCTCTGACGCGGTCTCAGAGAGAACACACCACCCCGCAAAGATGAAAGTGCCTCCTATCTTCATAAGACACTGGCAAGGAGGATACGACCCATTAATTCAGAAAAGACGTCTTCAAGTTGTAATTTCTTATTCTTTCTCAATTCTGAAGGCGTTTTTTTATTGCAAACATCCTAAAATTTGCTGTAATGCGACTTTTCAGTACATTGGATATATATATACTAATGTTGAGAGAAGGCCATCATCTTTATATTAGTAGCCTTATCCTCCTTACCACTGTCTTATGAAGATAAGAGGTGCTATCGTCTTCGCGGGGTGGTGTCTTCTTTCTGAGACCGCGTCAGAGGAACATACTGACATTTTTTGTTTGGTGGAAGTCTTTGCAAATCATCAAAACCTTTTCACGGGAAATATGAAACCGCATTACGATGCTGGTGTGAATTAACACCCTATCCCTATAGGGAGGCGAAAAAAATGTTAAATTTTATGTTCCAGTCCCTCTGTCGTGGGTGCGCCTGCATTTGATAATCTCTCCGCCTTGGAGAAGAAAGGAGGAAGAATATTCATTGATTTGTTTTCAAATAATTTGTTATCTTCCAATAAAACCTCATCAGGATATTATTATAGAAAGACCCCTTCAACTCAAAATGCATGCGTTATAATGTATGTTGCAATACTTTTGAGTAGGAAAGGTAATGGTCAGTGGCCACCGGGTGCTCTTAGTGATTGGAATAATTCGTTTGGCGTTGAAATAACACCCGTGGTGTGAAAATGTTACACCGTGTCTGGTATCTGTATTGTGCAATACCATGGTTGTTAAACTTAACACCCAGTTTCTACAGTGTAGATCTAGCATCTAGCATCTATAATTATGTTTGTGTTCCCCTGTAGGTTTGTGTTCGCTGAGGTCAACGCCGATCGTGTTCACGATTATGATTAGAAACCTGACAGACACAACAGGAACGACCCGGAAGCAATCAAATATAAAGTGATTAATGTCGAAAAGAGTTCCGTGGGGAAGAAAATCAGTACCAAGAAAGTCGGAAGCAACTGGCGAAATGATATCACGTCGGACTACAAATTCCAAGAAGGTAAGTCAGCTTCTGACGTCATGTCGAATTCGGGATTTGCATGTCAGAAACCGGCAAAACAATGAAATCAGCTCAAATCGTTCACAATGTAAAGATTAGCATAAATTAAAGGCAAGGTTCAGCCTGACATCAAGTTGGTTTTAATAAAAGCAGAACAATGAGAGAAACATATTAATGAAAGTTTGGTGAAAATCCACCAAAGAATAACAGAGTTATGGAATTTTTAACTTTTCAATTTGTGACGTCACATGCGAGCAGCTCCCCATATGTCATGTGATATAAATTCCATAAAAGTACCGTTTTCTCAGAAATTTGAAAATGATTTTACCTGCGCATTCAATATATTATCAGAAACATTATTTCATACATGCTTCTATGAAGAAAACAAACATTCAATTATCATGAACTATAAAAAAAATTGCAATTTATGAAATTTATATTACATGACAATGACATATGGGGAGCTGTTCGCATGTGACGTCACAAATTTGAAACTTTGAACCTCATAACTCTGTTATTCTTTGGTGGATTTTCGCCAAACTTTCAATAATATGTTTCTCTCATTGTTCTGCTTTTATTAAAACCAACTTGATTTCAGGGTGAACCTTGCCTTTAACATCTACCCTCCCAACTCAAAAGTATTGCAACATATACTATAACGCATACATTTTACGTTGAAGGGGTCTTTCTAAAATGATGTCCTAATTACGCTTATGATTGGAAAATAACAAATTATTTGAAAAGACATCAATGAATTTTCTTTCTTGTTTCTTCTCCAAGGCGGAGAGATTATCAAATGCAGGCGCGCCCACGACAGAGGGGCTGGAACATAAAATTTTACATTTTTTCGCCTCCCTATAGGGGTGGGGTGTTAATTCATACTAGCGTAGTAATTCGGTTTCATATTACCAATGAAAAGATTTTGATGGTTTGGAAAGACTTCCAGCAAACAAAAAATATCAATATGTTCCTCTGAAGGGGTTTCAGAAAGAAGACCACGATCCTCGAAGACAAAAGTGACCTCCTATCTTCATATAAGACAGTGACACGGAGGATAAGGCTACTAATTAAAGATAATGGCTTTCTCTTCGCATCATTATATCCAATGTACTGAGAAGTCTCATGACAGTATATTTTAAGATGTCTACAATAATAAACTGCCTTTAGAATTGAGAAAGAATTAGAAATTATAACTTGATGAAGTCTTGTTTAAAATATGGGGCGTTTGCTCCTTGCCACTGTCTTATGAAGATAGTAGGCCACTTTCGTCTTCGAGGGGCGTGGTCTTCTTTCTGAGACCCCTTCAGAGGAACATATTGATATTTTTTGTTTGCTGGAAATCTTTCAAAACCCTCAAAATCGTTCCATTGGTAATATGAAACCGAATTACTATGGTAGTGTGAATTAACACCCCACCCCTATAGGGAGGCGAAAAAAATGCAACATTTTATGTTTCAGCCCCTCTGTCGTGGGCGCACCTGCATTTGATAATCTCTCCGCCTTGGAGAAGAAACAAGAAAGAATATTAATTGATGTCTTTCCAAATAAACTGTTAATTTCCAATAATAAACGTAATTAGGACATCATGTTAGAAAGACCCCTTCAACGTAAATTGTATGTGTTACAGTGTATGTTGCAATACTTTTGAGCAGGGAGGGTATCAATCATGTCATACATTTGGGTAGAATACGTAGTTTTGATCAAAATCTGGACGGTTCAGTTTCAAAATTTGCAAAGCGATGAGCACGTTCCGTTTGTTCCAAAATTGTCTAACGGCCGCTAGCCGACGGTCACGCAGAGTTCATTGCCTGACCACTGCGCGGTGCGAACGTACACAAAACCGTGTTCTGCAATTTGAGCAAAATTCAAACTCACGTAAAGAACGATATTCTGGTAGCATATCATTATTAGGTTTTCTCATAACACACAAAAAATCGTGAGGTATAGATCTCAAACTTTCAACACACCATTTGGAAGTACTTTACAACCGTTCGGTAATCATAATAAAGGGAAGTGATGGACTTGCAAATCCTGAAACCTATCTTCAAACTATCTTCGTTCGTTGCTAATGGGGAGGGGAGGGGGTGGTAAACACCACTCCCCCATTGATTGGGGATTTGTTGGGTCGTTTGCCATTCTGTTGGGAAAAATAACGGAGGTCCCCGCGGGACGCAAATTTGTTTTCCCACGAGGTTGCACCGAATAAGCGCTGAAAGAACAAAACGTACTGCGGCGATTTCGACCGGGGGGGCAAAAGCCAGCTATCCAATACAGCTGCTATCATGTAAGCCACACAGAAAGTCGACTTCGCACAGTGACGTCTTCTTTAGCATATATACAATCAGTTTCGAATGTGTCGAGGACGTTAAAACGTATGTGAAAGTACGACATGCGTTCGTGCAAGAGAAAAACTCTGGGCTAATTAAAATTTAGGCCCCGGGACCCCTTTTTTGAAAAGGGCCTTATGCATCGAATTGCGAGATGGGCGAGATATTTTAAATTGTCAAGTCGACTTACTAGCCTCATTATTTCGACTTATCAACATTGTAAGTGGACATGGCGACAAAAATTATCTTGCCATGTCGGTTTTTAGAAAGCTTCATGTCACCATCACTACATACAACTATCTGAAAGTTGACTTGGCAAGATAACGTATGTCGCCATGACGACATGCAACTTTCGAAAAGTTGACATGGCAAGATAAGGTATGTCGCCATGACGACATACAACTATCTGAAAGTTGACTTGGCAAGATAACGTATGTCGCCATGACGACAAGCAACTTTCTAAAAGTTGACATGGCAAGATAACGTATGTCGCCATGACTACATGCAACTTTCTAAAAGTTGACATGGCAAGATAAGGTATGTCGCCATGACGACATGCAAGTTTCTGAAAGTTGACTTGGCAAGATAACGTATGTCGCCATGACAATATGCAACTTTCTAAAAGTTGACATGGCAAGATAACGTATGTCGCCATGACGACATACAACTATCTGAAAGTTGACTTGGCAAGATAAGGTATGTCGCCATGACGACATGCAACTTTCTAAAGTCGACATGGCAAGATAACGTATGTCGCCATGACGACATGCAACTTTCTAAAAGTTGACATGGCAAGATAAGGTATGTCGCCATGACGACATGCAACTTCTAAAAGTTGACATGGCAAGATAAAGTGTGTCGCCATGACGACATGCAACTTTCTAAAAGTTGACATGGCAAGATAAGGTATGTCGCCATGACGACATGCAACTTTCTAAAAGTTGACATGGCAAGATAAGGTATGTCGCCATCACGACATACAACTATCTGAAAGTTGACTTGGCAAGATAACGTATGTCGCCATCACGACATACAACTATCTGAAAGTTGACTTGGCAAGATAAGGTATGTCGCCATGACGACATGCAACTTTCTGAAAGTCGACTTAGCAATATAACGTATGTTGCCATGACAAGATTCAGCTTTCTAAAAGTCGACTTGGCGAGATAATGTTTGTTGAATATGTCGACATAATAAGGCTATTTCGTCGACTTGACAAGATAAAAATCTTGCGATCTCGTGAAGTGGAATGGCACTTAGGTGCTTCCGTAGTTTTGCTTGTATGCGTGTCGGCTGTAAGCGACGATGAAGAAGACCTTTTATTTTGCTTGATGACTTGTCGCCCGCCGGTATACGAAGGGGATTTTACAAACTTTTACATTCACTTTGAATCTGTTGACATAATCAGAGGCGTATCTAGGAAATGCAGCGCCCGGGGCAAGTGCAAAAATTGCGCCACTTCCAAAATCTTAAACAGGGGGCAAGCGCTGAAATCGCGCCCCTTCCAGCAACGACTACCTTGAAATAGTGTCAAAATCGCGCCCTTTCCAACTTTTTTTCCCCGCCGGTAGCTTCTAAGGATGTTCGTGAAATTAATATTTCAATATTTTTTTTCTCCCCCTTTTTTATGTTCCCTTGTTTTTCTTCTAACTTTTGCCTTTTTGCGCCCCCTGAAAGTGGCGCCCGGGGCACGTGCCCCCCTTGTCCCCCGCTAGATACGCCACTGGACATAATTACACATTTACTTGGAATGTGTTAACCAAATTACAAAACAAACATTTATAAACACATTTTCTACTGAAATGTACCAATCAAAGTAATATGTATACTTGAATTAGACTTGTTCTTTAACAATATAAGAGTATAAAGAAACTATACACATCAAGCTTGACACAATTATTGTGAAGATACATAATCAAACAAAGTGAACAAATAATTTTATGGAATCTTTTAATTAGAAACAACCCCAATCTCGCCCTATCTACCTACTTCTACCAAGCTAAAACCCAACACCAACCTACCTACTCTACCCCAATCCCCTTACCCACTTCTTTTAGTAATCTTAATTTCTGATTACATGTATTTCAAAATAATGTTCAATTCACGCATTCACTTTGAATTTGTTATCAGAATTACACATTCACTTTAATGGCAATGTTCACCCTAATATGAAGTGGATTTAATGAATGCAGAACAATGGGAAAAACATAGTAATGCAAGTTCGGCAAAAATCCACCAAAGAATAGCGGTGTTATGAAGTTTCAAAGTTTTAAATTTGTAACGTCACATGCGAGCAGCTCCCCCATGTATTATAAATTCCATAAAGTGCCATTTTCTCAGAAAATTGAAAATTATGTTACCTGTGCGTTCAATTTATTATTAGAAACATTTCGTACATGCTTCTATGAAAAAACCCCATTCAATTATAAAGAACCAATAAAAAGTGGCAATTTATTGAATTAATGTTACATGAGATACGGGGTGCTGCACTTACGTGACGTCACAAAATTAAAATTGTGAAAGAGCATAATTCCGCTATTCTTTGGTGTATTTTCGCCAAACTTTCATTAATATGTTTCTCTCATTGTTCTGCTTTTATTAAAACCCACTTGATGTCAGGATGAACCTTGCCTTGAAATGATTTAAACAGATTGCAGGACCAACACTTATTATGCAAAATCTTGTTTTCCTATAGGATCTGATGAAGAACGTGCTGCCGTCATGCACGCGGTGAGCAAAGGCATGCGTGAGAATTTTTACACCGATGAAGGGGCGACAGACGACGTCGTCTTCAAGATCGGCGATGTCGAGAACGTCTGGATCGGCGACTCGTTCGAGATCAAAGTGTCGGTATCGAACATGAGCAACGACGAAAGGAACGTCAGCCTCAAAATCGGCCTGCATAGTGTTCTGTACACAGGTATGTATTTCGTTGAACACCAGCGAGTTCACTGCAAAAACTTGGGCGTTAAATTTAACACCCATGGTGTTGCACAATATAGATACCAGACGGTGGTGTAAAATTTTAACACCACAGATGTTATTTCAACACCAAACGAATTATGCCAAACACCAAGAACATTGGCTTTAACACCAAGGGTGTTGAAAATCAAACTTTTCCCGTATTTATATTGTGCAACACCCTTGGTGTTAAATTTAAAACCCCGGTTTTTGCAGTGTTGGCACAGTCGGTAGAGCGTCCGCCTCTCGACCTGGAGATTGCAAGTTCGACTCGCGTTCGGGTCATACCAAAGACCATTAATTGTTCTCCTCTAGCCATGCGTTCGGATATCTAGATATTGTAGGGAGTTAAACGCATA